>JBBJLR010028701.1:0-12724 GCA_037577145.1 Brachypetersius gabonensis
TATACACCTAAATATGCACCAAATATGCTCCCAAAACGCTTTAATTTAATTTACAATTCACCTTAATACAATACAGAAGCCCGTATCTTTGCTGTACAGTGTACACTGAACTCCTGTCTCCTGCAGTGCTAGAATGTTAAATACCGATGTTACCCCTATGTAGACTGCACACGCGTTTTCTTTCGTATGTGCCGTTGTTTTCTTTAATATAAGCAGTCTAAATACGGAAATAAATTAATTTAATTTACAATAATAAAAATACAGGGCTTTGAGAAGAACAAAACGAAAAACATGAGAACACTCCAGATGCTCCACAGGAAAAATTTTGGACTGCAGCTGCAAGAGATGTGCCACAGGACAGCAACAAGGAGAAATTAATAACGTTTTTGGCTACTTTCAGACCTCCCACCTCCAAGTATTTCACCATCCCAAGACTTGCACTCTCGTAAGGACTAAAAATGTACAGTTTTATATTTTATATGTAAATGTAGCTGAAGTTACATTAATATATGTTACAAAATAGGTAAATGTTTTTTTCTTAATAATTCAGCAGTAAAATGCATTAAAAAATAATAAATTGCCACAAAAAAAATGGAGGAGGAGATCTATGCTTTCTGTGAATTCGCGAGGGTTTCCGCAAACAATTATTAGTTCAGTTCATAGAAAAAAAAATCTGAATGCTGAACCGCAAATGAGCGGAGGTTTACTGTACGTACATACACACACACACACAAAGTGACAGGGTCACACGCAAAGAGTGAAGGCTACATGGTCTGATCCCACCAAATGGTTAGACAACTATGGCAGCACACATTACTGAAAGAGTTAATGGTAGATTAATCATATAAAGATACCACAAAAGCACATCTCTGTCTGATCAAGAATCCATTTGTGGTAGGCTATGCACTGGACAAGCTAGTATTTCCCAGCTTTGGTGGGGAGTGAGATTTTTGATTATCTATTCTCTAGCCGAGCCTCTCATGTCCATGACCTCGCTGTATAGATAACGTAAGTAATGGATTTGTCCAAGGGTGCATGGTAATGCAAAAACTGGCACTGCAGCCATACCCACAGCAAAGCATCAATAGTGGTCTAAAAGTGTGCACTGGTGAAGCATGTGGACATACCACAGGTGACAAGGCATAAAAAAAACAGTATAAGCTTGTGATGTATATGATATAGTTAAACCAGATACCACAATTCTACAACACCCATTAAGTAACATCAAAAAAGCACTACATACAAATACTTGTTCAGCCCACAAGTAAATCCATTGGTAACCACTCATACTAATAGGTCATAATCGTAGAATTAAGTAAAGCAAAGCCACAGATCACATACAGCCTGTCCCACACGATAAAGATAAATCTTTCAACATCCTTCATTCAGTCCAATAACCCTTAATGAAATTAGATTAGCACCATAATTCAATCACACTGATCCACATATGTTCTGCAGTACAAAGTAAGCACCTAATGCCACTCCACGCTGTAAGAGATTCCACTGAGCCGACACTCAGCTCGGGACCTGCACCAAAGACCTCAGGGGGAAGAGTCAAAGCCCTGCTCCTCCAACGTCCAAGCGCTTCATTCAGCACTTCTTCCACCGAAATAGCTGCTTGTTTAAGCACAATTAAGAATAGGTCCATGGCATTTTAAACGGTATTTTATAAAATGTAAATATTCTACTGAGATCACAACAGGTCGTTTGACTTAAAATCTGCAGAAGTTTAAGGGAGAGGCAGTGGGACCAGCGGAAAGCCAGGCCTGGTTCTACCCAAATACTTTAAGAGGTGTAATGTAGGCTATTAGCTAGCCTTAGTACTTTCCCCACCGTTTGTAACAATTACTTTTTTTCTGCCAAATCCATCCATCTGTCCCTTCCTCCCTCCATTCATCACAAATGTACATGCACCAAACAGCTAAAACTCTATTAACAAAATACGTCCAAGTCCAAAAGCACACAATATTAAGCATAAGTAAACTACAATATGCTGAAATAAAAAAAAATACCCTGCTAGCTCGCTAACTAAACAGTAATAACTGTTTCTCAAAGCCAGTTCACAGCTCCCAGACAGGCACATCTTACCTTCATGACTGCTGAACAATGCAAAGTTCAAAAAACGGTCAAAGTAAAAAAAAATATATATATATCACGGTTTACTTTGTGCCAAGTCTTAAACAAACTTCCCCAGAAACTTCTGCACAACCAGAAACACACCAAAAACCATCAGAAAACACACCAGAAAAAAACACAACAGACCAGAAACACACAGCTCACTCTCGGAACAGGCCAAAAACTCTCGGTGGACAGACAGAGAGACACGCCGAGGCGCTTTCACTCTCATACGACAGCTATTAAAAATAATAATAACTACAAGAACAACAATCATAATCATAATAACAATAACCATAATAATAATAGTAACAACGTCCAGGATCCCACCGTAAGGCGGTGAGGGCTCAGGCTGGGTTCTGCTCCTGATCGTCCAGACGAGACGTCAGTTCCGGCCGGAGCGCCCCCTTGCGGCAGCAGGAGCGCTCTCGGAACACGTGACTCTCCCAGAACTGGGTCACCAAAGGTCACTCCACAGCGACTCGCGTAGAGCTCACAGCTCCTGTTATGGATTTACTTCAAAAACTCAAATTCATGGGACCCTGCAAAATCATCCAAGTACTGTTTAGGTTTTTGGAATTTAATAGCAGTTTTTCTTGCAACCAAATTTTGATCCTGTGTAGTCTTATTTTTAGACTCTGTCACATGTCATAGTTATCTGGTCCTGGTTAAAAAAATGGTCTGTTGACTGTATATTTTTTCAAAAGGGCTTATTTTCATGATATAAAGTTTAAGGGAAAATTATTTTTTGCTACAGGTAAGTGTAAATTATTCAATTTTATTTATGGAGCGCTTTTAACAACCAGTGTTATCCTAAAGCAGCTTTACAGAATTCATGTACAATCCCACAGTAAGCGATACAGGCACAGAAAATAGCCCTAAAGCTGGAGGAAGAAAGCTTGGGAGGAACCAAGGGACTAAGGGACTAATAAAGGTTTTTATTAAAGAAGGACCCAAGAGATAGAGACTCTCTATGGTGATAACTGACAAAATAAGGTGTCTGTGTATAGACAATCACTTTTGGACAGATTGGTCATCTATAGCTAACAGAGCAGGTACACTTAAGAGTCAGTGGAGGTAGGTTTTGTTGAAATTTGAGTAAGGATTGGTTTGAATGTCTCTAGTCCACAACAACAGGAACACCAGTATCTGCCAGATTACTAGAATTCTCTGTGCCCATCATCTCCCATCTTTATATCCTCACAGGAAAAATGACAGAAAGCCTGATTAAACAAGTAGGTTTTAAGTCTAGACTTAGTCAAGTCTGAGTCTTGAATATTACTATAAAGATTATACCAGAGCTGGGGGCATTATATGAAAAGTGCTTTCATAACCAGCACATTTAGATCTAAGTGAGCATCTAAAAGCATCAACACAAAATTTAATCAGAAGCCAGTGACATTTTGATAATGTTGGGATACTGTGAGGAACTGGTTTTAGTGAGGAATTCAACTGCCGCATTCTGGATGGCTGGAGCAGCCTGACAGCAGAGCATTACAGCAAACAAGTCTGAAGGTAAAAAAGGCATAGACTAATTTTTCTGTATCACGGAAAAATAGTGCACTTCTTAGTTCTGCTTGTTGAATGATATTAAATGACGCCGTGCCTCAACGATCAGTATCAGGCAGCAGAAGTGGTGAAGAATATCTTTGTATTGTTGAAAAAAAGTCCATAAAATGATCAATACTATAGCTTGCAGGTACCTGTGATTCAGTATGTCCCTGGTTCCTAGTTAGTTTAGAAACTGTAATAAACAGAAACCAGAAACCTGAGATTATTTTTGTTCGATTCGAGGAGATGGTAGATTGGCTCTCCTTCCAGACAGAGAAGAAAGACTCCAGCTTGCCATTTACGTTCAAGTCATTAAACATTTTGTTTTAAAGTGCATGTTTGATTCTTATGCCAAAACACATACACTCCGACAATAAGACAGAAGACGATAGACTCTCTCACAAAGTGGACAGAGTCAAGGGTATGAATCATGGCAAGACTAGGTCATGAACCAATCAGCAAACATAATTACTTAAACATAAACATAATACAGATGTGACTAATGACATGAACCCAGCCACAGTGACACAAAATAAGAGTTCCACAAGTCCAAGTGTCATCATACAATGGCGGCTTCTAGCGGCCGCTGGCCAGAGGAGAATCCCTGGTCCTTCTCCAGGGCCCTGACAGCACCCCCCCTCCAATGGCGCATCTCCAGAGTGCCAGCGGGTCCCGGTCAATGCCAGGGCAGCAGCGTCACTAGCATCTCCAGGTCAAAAACACACAGGAGCTGCAGCTTCAGGAACACACACAGGAAATTGGGTCCTAGGGTGTCAACATGGGGATCAGAAGAGCACCAAGGAAGACGCCCCTCAACGCCAGCTTGGGAGCCAGAGAGCTCAATGTAGGGACGAGAGCCCGGCGTCGGTGCACTCTGGACAGACACAGAAGCCTGTCTGGGTACTAGCACTGGGAACAGAGGAGTACCAGGGAAGATATCCCCAGCTCCAGCTTGGTATTGGGGCACTGATGATCTCTTCTGTTGTCCGTACAGTCCGCTGCAGTCTAAATGTAATCCACTACAGTATGGGATTTTATAATGGCTGAATATAATCAGAACAATTGTTCAGCCTTACCAGGGTTTGTCGCTTGACAGATTTTTGAAAGATACTATCTAGCCACTATAGTGATAACACTAATCACGTATCATGAGAGAGAAAGAGGAATGAGTGAAATGTTTTCAGAAATTATTTATTGACAAAATATATGTTTATTGTACATACAGTAATCGCTTGCTTCTCGCGCGGGTTACGTTCCAAGAGCACCCATGTATAGTGAAAACCACGTTGTTGTGTTTTGGTCAAACAATGGCTAATTTTATAGTGTAAACCCTAAATATGCCCCCGAATATGCTCCAAGAACACTTTCATTTCATTTTAAACTCAGTTTAATACATTACCCTTAACGAAAATAAAAAGATAAACCCGTATCCCTACTGAACTCCTGCAGAATCTAAATACAGATATGACCTCTATACAGACGCGCTGGTATGCGCTGTCATTTCCTTTTGTGTAAAGAGGGTAAATACAGTCATAATTGAATGTATTTTTAGTAATAAAAATACAGTAAAATGTAGAAGTAATCACCAATCATTTTTACAGTTCGATAATTTACTGTTCCTCCAGCGGCGAGTTGTATTATACAAATACATAAAGCATTAAATATTGCCACAAAAAAAAATATTGTATCTGCTACTTCCACGAATTTGCTGTGGTTTTTGCCAAAATTATTAGTTCGGTTCTAAGAAAAAATGACTGATTTTGAAACACTTTAATTTAATTTTAAATTCAGCTTAATACATTACCCTTAACGAAAATTTTTCTGGGGCGGCCATTGGGCCGAGATGCCACGCTAAGATGCTGCAACAGAGCGAGAAGCAGACAGAGACAGAGAGAGGGAGAGAGAGAGAGAGACAGAAAGGGAGACAGAGAGAGAGAGAGAGTAAGAAAGAGTTTGCGATTTGCCCGTATTTAAACCTCTCTCGCACTCTCTTACTTTCTCTGTCTCGCTCTCTCTTTCTGTCTCTCTCTTTCTCTGTCTCTCTCTCTCTTACTCTCTCTGTCTCTCTCTCTTACTCTCTCTCTCGCTCTCTTTCTGTCTCTCTCTCTTACTGTCTCTCTCTCTTTCTCTCTGTCTCTCTCTCTCTCTTACTCTTTCTCTGTCTCTCTCTCTTACTGTCTCTCTCTCTGTCTCTCTCTCTGTCTCTCTCTCTTACTCTTTCTCTGTCTCTCTCTCTCTCTCTCTCTTACTCTCTCTTGCTCTCTCTTTCTGTCTCTCTCTCTTACTGTCTCTCTCTCTCTCTCTTTCTGTCTCTCTCTCTTACTGTCTTTCTTGTACTCTCTCTCTCTTACTCTTTCTCTGTCTCTCTCTCTCTTTGTCTCTCTTACGCTCTCTCTGTCTCTCTCTCTTACTCTCTCTGTGTCTCTCTGTCTCTCTCTCTCTTACTCACTCTGTCTCTCTCTCTTACTCTCTCTCTATCTCTCTTTCTGTATCTCTCTCTCTCTGTCTCCCTGTCTATCTCTCTCTTACTCTCTCTCTGTGTGTCTCTCTCTCTTACTCTCTCTCCTTCTCGCTCTGTCGCAGCATCTCCTCGCGCAGATTGCCAGTCCCGCCCCCTCTGAACCCCTGCCGTCTCTTACTCTCTCACAGAGAATAAGAGAGATGCTGAGCTGCATTGCCAGAAGGCGCAGGGCGTTAGGGCGGCAGGGCTTTTAGAAGAATGAATCGAAAACAGGAGGGCAGCAGCCAATATCTTTAAATTTTCCTGAAAAAAAATTGTGAAGAATATTTGCAGTTTGGTTCTCATAAAAAAATCCGCATGTGACTGGATCCGCGAGTCCTGATCCGCGTAGAACTGGGGGATTACTGTATGTACACTTTGTGGTTACTCTGTTATCACTATAGTGGCTAGATATGAAATATATACAGCACAGGATCGAAAATCCTTGAAACAGAACTGTATTACACAGGTTTAAGAGTGTTTAGTCTGGCAATGTGGTGCAGCCTTAGCTTGTGGAAGACAGACACAACTAAAGACAAAAGGATGAAATGATGGTTGTCAATTCCAAACTTTGGCCCTGACAAACTGATCGATCAAAGACACACTGACTGCTTGTCCTGATGTGGACTGTCGGATAACACGCTCCGCTACTTGAACCACCTTGACTGTCCCCTCAGAAGGAATCATCAAGCCTCCATTGTGTTTTAATATGAGTAAGTGGTAGCTTTGATCATATGACGCTGGTTCAGCGTCAGCAAACTAGCACGGCACGCATCACAGGACGGCTTTCTGAAAACGGGTTGAATGACAAACCCTGGTGAGGCTGAAGAATTGTTTTGATCATATTTGGGTTTGTACAGACCCATGCAGCACATGCGTGAGGCATCTTTATGACTTTACAACTTTATAACTACATCACTTCACAGCAGTGCCTCTCGCAACATGGCGGTGATGTTGGCATACTGGTCCTGTGGAGTCTAGTAATATTTTATGTCTGTGGTCTGTTTCCTTTTCATCCATGGCAGTAGAGACAGCATTTTGCAACTGCCCATTATACATTTACATAGTGGAAAAAAAGTATCGTCATCATTTTTATGAAATGAATTAAAAAAGTCCGGCCTCAGTTTCCCACGTAATGAACCAGGCGCTTTCCAGATAGCTTGTTAGGTTATCACATGCTTAATGTTTGGGGAGGAAATGTACATGTCTAATGAGGATTATTTTCGAACATTTATTTTACCAAAGAGCATATATAATGGAAACAATCTTGCTATGCATTTATTTTTTTTATGATTAGTTAATGAAGACATGGTATGTTTTTTGATTGTTGGATGATTTATTTATTGTTCAGAGCAGTCGCCCCTTAAAATTCCTGTGTGCATCCCTGCCAGACTGTCTGATATGGTGAGGGGGAGCAGAATAGAGGGAGGTCTCATAAAGCCCATTGTCATCTCTACAGTCTTGAGCCTGTTCAGCTCCAGCCACTCAGATTCCTCTCAGTATGCAGATCATTACCATCCTGAATGAGTCCAATGATGGTGGTGTCATCTGCAAACGTCAGGAGTTTAATAGACGAGTTCTTGGAGGTGCAGTCATTGGTGTAGATGGAGAAGAGCAGTGGGGGGAGGACACATCCTAAGGGGGGCACCAATACTGACACACTGTGTTTCAGAAGTGATCACCCACATCCTCACTTACTGCTTCCTGTCTGTCAGGAAGCTGGTGATCCACTGACAGGTAGCAGGCGACACATTGAGCTGGGAGCGTTTAGAGGAGGGGAGATTAGGCACAATGGTGTTAAACACAGAACTAAAGTCCACAAACAGGATCCTGGAATAAGTTCCCAGATGGTCGAGAAAATGCCGTCCCATTTTCACTCCATCATCCATCATGTTAGAAACGGACTCTTTGTAGTGCATTACATCTCTAATAGTGAACGACTCAGAACAGAACCCGAGAATCTTGGTGATGAAAGAAGAAGAAAGAGTGTCTTTGGGTGTTTTTTGGCCAAATAACACACGACAGAGATTCTCTTCCAACAGAGGAAATGTTAATTGGCACTGTCTAAATCATATCATTCGATTTATTTCAATAAATTCTTGCACGCAGTAAAAATAGAGAGGAATAGTCAACAGAGTAGGATCAAACCAAATGACACGTCTACAGATTTTCAAATAAGTATAACCAAAGAAAAAAGAAAAACAGTAAACATTATAATGTATGCAAACAGGTCCAAAAAGCAGAAGTTTCAAGTTTTCAAAGCAGAGAAAGAAAAATAGTAAAACAATCTACTTATACAATGCCGTCGCACACAATCAGGCAGCTAATAAATGCCTGTAGTGAGGTAGTTTGTAATCTATACTCCAAGAAACACAATGTTCTTAAAATGTGCTTAACCCAGCCTTAATTTACCCCAGAAATACACCACCCCCCTTAATTTGAATTAAGTGCTCATTAATTTGTGAACTGACCCCTTCATTTTATCTTAAAAGTGGATTTAAGGCCTGAGTGTGAAACCCCTTAATCTTAAACATAAGGCATTCCTTCAGGGGGTTCGAGGGCAAATTAAAAAAAAAGGAAAAAATTCAGTAATTTTACCCCTTAATTAGCCTTAATCTGTGCACTTTTCTGGAAATTAAGGTCAAAATAAGGTCATTTAAAGGGGTAAAATTAAGTGCTTTGGTTTCGTAGTGATTAAATGCTTCAAGAAACTTTTGGACTTCTGTAGGTAGTGCTGCACAAGTTAATCCTAAAAGGGTTTTTATAACAAATCAACAGTTTAGTCATGAAGTTCCCCCCATTGTGAAGTTGGGAGTCTGAAGAACAAAACAGCAAAACTTGTTGAACAACAAAACAGCAGAACGCTGTTTTCAGGACGGCTCAGCCAAGCCGCCTTGTTTGAATACTCAAAACAGAGCTGAGAGAAGCTGCGCGCCCGCCATGGTTTAACTGTGGTGGGCTATTCGAGGAGCTGCAGTTCTTTCCTCCAGTCCAGCAGAGGGCACTGACGCTCCTTAACGACAGAGTGTTTTCACTCGGTCGAGACCAAGACGCAGGGATAAGCCTTTTCTGTATTTTTAAGACTATTCTAAATTATATAATATTTGTAATGGTAATTATTTTTTTCAGTATTGTCCTTCCAAGTCACGGTACAAATGTATCACTTAAAAAAATAAGAAAATACTTATCTCAGCACACCCCCCGCGCAAATTGGATCATTCCGAACACAACACAGAAACTAAGTTGCTGCTTTGGAACTTAAAACCCCCTCTGATCTCTGATCTCTTCTCTGATCTCTCATCTCCGATCTCCGATCTCCGATCTCTGATCTCTGATCTCCGATCTCTGATCTCCAGGTAAGTTTCCTCTGGTTGGTCGACTCTCTTGTTTCAGACGGCAGTGCTGAGAGCTGTTTTTTTTTTAATTTTATTTACAGTGCTGAGAATTTTTTCCTCGAGTTACAGTTTAGTAACACACTGACATGACTGTTCAAGCCTTTTTTCACTCTTGCCTCTTACTCTATACTGTTAAAATCTTTGTTCTTCACAGGTGCTGAAAATGACCCCCTGGGTCTTCTGTCTGGTTCTGGTTCTGGCTCTGGCTCTGGCTCTGTGCAGCACCCGGGCTGACAGAGTGCTGGAGGCGGAGCGCCACATCCAGCATGATCACACAGCACGCGTTTTCCTGGACGCGGAGGTAGGACTGGACAGTGGAACCCAAACTGAATAATAAGAGTGTTTAGGAAAAAAATGTTTTTATATTTATCACAAAAATGCATGGTACACCATGCACCTGGCTATTGAAAAGGCTTGGTTAATGTTATTAATAATTAGCCTCCTCAATATGTTTTCCAAGACAAAGTTAGGCAAAGACATTTTAGGGACGCACCATTCATGCGTTTTTATGACCGTTTCTGATTCCTTTACTGCCAGATTGGAGGATGGCTTATTTTATGAGATATTGCAGACTAAACCTTTTTGCCCTTTAACAGACCAAACTGGAATTTCACATTGTCACGCTGTCTGTTTTGATCATATTACCAAAATAAAATTCTACATTGAAAAACGTGCACACATTATCATTCTATACACAAATTATCATTCTATAAAATTTATAGTAGGGCTGCACGAGTATGGCCAAAATGATAATCACGATTATTTTGATCAATATTGAAATCATGATTATTAATCACAATTATTCATTATTTTAACTAAAACACATTTTTATGTCACTTTCTGTTTTAAACAAACCGTAAGTGAACACGGCTTTCAGTTCAAAATGAAACCTCAAATAAAAATAATAAAATAAAATACCACACACACATACACACCCTCTCTCACACACGCAAAACTGATGACATTTTAGTCTAGTTTTAGTCAATAAATTTGTATTTTAGTGATGCAATTCTATTTAACCAAGTCAGTATAGTATAAGTACCTAGTATGATGGACCTCGGAGACACTGATTTGAATTTACTTTTTGCCAACCGTGTTAAAACTTAGAAGTACATGCACATAAATTTAAATTAAATTAAATAAATATAATAACATCACATCACTAAAAAGTGCAAATAAAATGAAATTGTGTGTGCGTCCCAATACTTTTCTCCATACTAGTTATATTTATTCACAGTTCCTCTCAATGGACGTATTGGGACGTAACGCCATTCAGCTCTAAGTCAACGAAAATGTAGGGACATTTTAGCAGTTTTTATTTTGTAAATCACATTTATCGTCTCATGATAAATGTTCGTTGACGAAAGCAACACAACACACAGGCACACGCGCGCACACACTCACGCAGGCATGCACACACTCTCTCACACACACACACACACACTCTCCTACACGCACACGCACTCTCTCCCGCACGCACGCACACACACAAAGACACGCACGCACACACTCACACGCGCTCCTTTTTTTAGGCAGCTTAGTGAAGCCCTAATCCCTCATTCGCCCCCTGGTGGCTGACTGAGAAAGTGTTTGATCTGATATGCAGCAGAGCTGCTATTAAAATCGCCAACGATCATCTTAATTTAATCGTGGCAGCCAAAATCATGATTGTGATTAAAATTCAATTAATTGTGCAGCTCTAATTTATAGGTGTTTAGATATAGGTGGTGCACCAGCCCCAAGTGTGCTTCCCTGACTCTTATTATTCACTCACTAAAAGTGGTTTAAATGGTTGCATAAATAATATTTAGAAGTGCCTTAATAGATTTTACTTCAAACCAAAAGGACAGAACGTCTTAGAAAATGTTATTTGCTATTCTAAGTTAACAGATACCTGACAACAGTTCCAGAAATAATACATGGATTGGGTACAGCTATGGAGTAAGCATACCTAAAAAATGTCCATTGAATGTGTGCTTTTCCATCCTTACACTGACATTAAGTTTGGAAATTACATTTCATTCATCTAACACTTTTCTATCATTTATTATTATACAGGATAAAGATGAGATAAAGAAACTCAGCCCATCTGAACAGAGGAAGAAAATGATGGAGATCGTAAAAAAAATTGACACTGATGCAGACAAGTTCTTGACCACAGGTGAGTGAAAAACTGGTTAGTTGAGAGGTACCTGCTCAATATAATGTGAATGTAAGTAAGAAGAGCAGGTCACAGAGTTTACAGGAGAGCGTTTCTAGGCCTTGTACTGTGTTTTGCATTAACAGAGGAAATCACGTTATGGATTCAGAGGGTGTACAGGACGTATGCGATGGATGATGCAGAGGAGCGCTTCCCAGGCTTTGATACAAACAACGATGGCGTAGTTTCTTGGGACGAATACAACACAGTGATGCATGGACACATCATTCAAGTGGATGAAAACACAGTTCTTGAGGACCCAGAGGAAGAATCCCTCAGATTTGTATTTGAAACACTAATCAGAGTTTGACAATGCCTTATTTGACAGTATTTTGAATGCTATATTGTTCAAAATAACTCTTCTATTCACAGCTTCATTTGAAGGAGAAACGGCGATTTGACTTTGCGGATGTGGATGGCACCCCTGGCTTGAACTTGACAGAATTTCTTGCATTTACACATCCATCTGAAGTAGATCACATGGCTGTAAGTCATTCATGCAATGTATAAGCGCTTAAATGTACTGCTGCAATGTATGTGAGCTGTTGATGGGTGCTGTTGTTCTTAGCCCTTCCATCCAACACAACAATGTTAGTTCTAGTCATCTGATTTAATTGGATTTGTACAAGTTGTTTGGTGCCTAGCTAAAGTTTTTGTTCTTAGGATTTTGCAATTGAAGATGTGTTGACTGAGTATGACTTGGACAAAGATGGATTTATCAATCTAAATGAGTTCATCGGAGATCTTAGAACAAATGGTGAGCGCTGACCTCATTAAAATACTTTACTGTAGTACATTTGCAATAATACAATTTGGTCATAACGTGTGTGTGTGTGTGTGTGTGTGTGTGTGTGTGTGTGTGTGTGTGTGTGTGTGTGTGTATATATATGTATATACACTGCTCACAAAAATTAAAGGAACACTTTAAAGAAACACATTAGATACATCAGATCTCAATATGAA
>JBBJLR010028720.1:0-12722 GCA_037577145.1 Brachypetersius gabonensis
AAAACATACTTTGCAATATCAGTTCTGTTGCTGCTCAGTATAATGTAACATGTTGCTGCATTTTCTCTGCTGTTGTTGGGGAAAAAAAAAAAAAAGTATTCGAACCCATGACTTTTTGGTCTAGAGGCAAGTATCCTACCCACTCTGCCACGCCCCCCTCATGCTACTCCTTAGATATAGAAGTATAGAGTGATATTTTTAAAAAACAAATATATAAAATATTTTCCCATCATTCCATTGTATCGTATGGTAATTAGCATCATGCTAAAAGACATATTGCAAGATTAAAAGTGATGATAAAATGGAAGGAGGCATAAAACAGATTGCTCCTGTTTGTAGGCTTTCTGTAACTTTTACTGTTATACTTCAAGGCACAATCATTTGTTGTATAACAAAAAGTACTTCAATGATTTCCAACTTGTTACATTTTACATTTACAGTATGTCTTAATCTAATTAAATATTCATTAGATCTAATTAATCTAAATAAAATCCTCAGTATTGGAATCCATCCAATGCAGGCTAAACTTACTGGATAACAAAAGAAGCTTATCATGTAAATGCTTAATTAAACTTTGAGCAACGTGACGTAAACAGAGAGACAGAAGAGAATATGACTACCAGTTAGTAGACAATCAGGAGCAAAAGGACGTCTTGATAAAACAAGGGAGCTGTTGCTAAAAACGGAGAGAGTAATTAGTAAATGTCTTCTGAGCCGAGAACATCATGTAATTAGGGATAAACAAGTCTCCAACATAAAGCTAAGAGTGGAAGGAATAGTGAAGGACGAAGGGGTGGGTGGGGTGGGGAAAGGGCTAGTGTGCAAAGGTGTGTATGTTCTTAAATGGTCACAGCAATCAGAAAGCCAACACAATTACTGTGATTTGCTGATGTTTCTATGATAAATATATAACTGAGAGATCAATATCTATTAATATTTATTCGTTTTTGAGTTGCATATTGTAGCAAATGCTAACGTATGTAGCTAAGGTTACATTCCCACACACACAAACACACATACACACCATTGATTTTTCAAACTTTGGCAAAAACACGCCCCGCTAAGAAAAGTGCTCATTCAAAATGATATGCTTAATTGTGCCTTAGGCTTGTTGTCCTGGGAAAATGTTATACCAGTGCTCAGGATGTTACTTTTTTCATACAATTGTATGTTGTAATGAGGCCACGGTCACCACCTTTTTTATTAGTCTCTTAGTTTTAGATGAAAAAGCTTACAATGTTTCTTCAGTGCTGTTGAGTTATTAAACTATTCGTCTCTTCTAAAACAAAAATATGTTTTTAAATAAAATAGCATACATGTGTAGTAAGGATACCAGATAACTCTAAATACATATTAGACCAAATAAGTTAAAAATAATTTGCCTTTTATTGTGTCTGACTGTAATAACTGACAAAATTTTACGAAAGAAATACAAGACGGGGATGTTGCACCAGTACACTGCTGAACAGCCAAGACCTTGTCTATAATGATATGCCTTTAGAAAGTGACAGTCTGGTCATACGTGAACACACCACAGCACACGGCGTGAGCAGCACGAAATACTTCCTCTGCATTTAACCCATTCACCAAGTGAAGCAGGGGGCAGCCATGAACACGGCGCCCGGGGAGCAGTGTGTGGGGGAGCAGAGTGTGGGGACGGCACCTTGCTCTGGGTACCTCAGTGGTGCCTAGCGGTCTTGGGAATCGAACCCGGACTTTCTGATCGCAGGACCACTAGGCCACCACTCTAGATTTTGTAATTTAAGTTTTACCCAAATTCCCAAGAATCAGTGACATTTCTACATGTACAGTGCCTTGAAAAATAGTCATACACCAAAATCTTTCCACATTTTGTTACAACCACAAACCTAAATATATTTTACTGTGATTTTATGTGATAGACTCACAGAAAGTAACAAATAAGTGAAGTGGAAGACTGAAAAAAACTGAAAAGTGTGGTGTGCATTTGTGTTCAGCCCCTCTGAGTCAAGGCTTTTTCAAACCACTTATTGCTGCAATTACTGAAAGTCTTTTGGGGAAGGTCTCTACCAGAATTTGCAATTCTTCTTTGCAAAATAGCTCCAGCTCAGTCAGATTGGAAGGAGAGCATCTGTAAACAGCAGTTCTCAAGTCTTGCCTCAGATTCTCAATATGATTGAGTTCTGGACTTTAACTGGGTCATTCTAACACATGAATATGTTTTGAACTAAACCATTCCATTGTAGCTCTCACTGTATGTTTAGGGTCATTGTCGTGCTGAAATGTGAACCTCCGCCCCGGTCTCAAGTCTTTTGCAGCCTCTAACAGGTTTTCTTCCAGGACTTCCAGGATTTAGCTCTATCCCATCTTCCCATCAACTCTGGCAAGCTTACCTGTCCCTGCTGAAGGAAAGCAATCCCACAGCCTGATGCTGGGGATGGTGTTAGGATCCCACTACCTATAGCGTTTTGGTTCTAGTCCAAAAGTTGAATTTTGGTCTCAATTGCAGACTAGATCTGAGGAAGAGCAGATAACAACAAGGATCAAGTCATAAATAAATCTTCTCTGAGAAGTATCCTCCATAATGACAGTGCCAGACTGCGTCTTTTAAACAAATTGGGTACTCAGAGAGGCATATAGCCTGTGTACTAGAGCATGCTTTAGTGCCTGGCCATTTAACAGCCCAGACAAAGAGAAGGAAGGACTGGCACACATGGCTGAGATGTTGCCGGTCCAAGCAAGCCTTGAATAATTGGCCCATAAAGCGATTATGATGAAAATGAGAAGGGATGTGTGATCCTGTAAGCCATTGCATTGGAGCCGAGTGGCTCATTGGTGTAAGTATAGCCTGGGACCGAAAATCACGTAAATGTTCTTTTTATGGCACAACGAAATAAAATTTGAATTAGATGTGATGTGCAGTGACCTTTAGCTCCCCCTCCGACACCCAGTCTGATGCTCCATGGGCAAACAGCAAGAGGGCATCTATGGGTAATAGATAATGATCTTGATGCTCCAGGGGGAAATGTGGCCAAAAAAATCTACACAAAATCTCATCTGTTTGCTATTAATAAAGAAAGGAGCATAAAACATGCTCGTTTCTAGTTAGGGAGCAACTTTAAATAGGTGCCAAAACCACGTTTGGCTCACTAAATAATCTTTCAATATTTGCGTCTTAAAAATCATTACATAATGAAAATGTTCAATTCTATTTAGACTTTTTTCTAGTACCATCATCCAAGCCAAGAACCGCTGAGACGCTTTATTTTTATGTGAAGAGATGTTCTTGTGTACCACTAATTTACATAAAACTGACAACAACCATAATCATTTTATGCATTCTTTATGAAATGCATGTTTTTGTTATCAGGAGATTGAGCCTTCAATCCACAGTAATGCCACAGACATCTGTGTCTGAGATTTCCAAAAGAGCATTCTGGCCTCACACTAAGGCCTCGTCCACACGTACGTCTGAACCAGGCGTTTTTCTGGTGTTCGTGACTCCAGGTGAGCGTCTATTGAACGCCGCCCGTTTTTCTGCTCATTGGACCAAATCAAAGCGTCCACACGGCGTTCAGCCCCGGCGTTCGGCGGCTGCGCGTTCGGATGGCGGCAATTAAACGCTGCATGCAACGTGTTCTTGGCGTCAAAATCCTGATGAACGCTAGGAAACCTACAGATTGGGCGTCAGGCTGGCGTTAAACGTCGATCAAGCGTCGCTACCAAACGCCACAAAAATGCCTATGGCGTTCAGAGCGCGTTCATTTCGAATGTCCGTGTGGACGAGGCCTAACACAAGCTTGTGTTAGCTGACAGAACCAAATTTGCAGTAAGTGTTCTCCTCCAAGCACGATGATGTCCAGGGACATAGTGTTAGTGACAGTTTTAAAAAAACTGCTGGCTGACCTCACATGTCTTAGAAGAAGTATGTGGTAGCTTCCATCATCCCAGCATAGCAGTAGAATACTGATAAAATCCCCAACAAACATATGCTTTCATGGTTTTTCCAATCCGACTGATTCAGAAATAGCCATTCTCAGTCATTGACAAAGGTCAGTGGTTATTGTTCATAGGAAATACTATAAAATGGGAGTTTTACATACGGTCATAAACAAAGGTCAGTTCCCCTAATCAGTGATGGCGCACAGTGTCAATGTCTTAAATGGACCAGCAAGTGGAGAGATGAAGAATAAGGATAGATTTGCGATATGAGGTCTTGAGCACAGTATCAGTTGAACACGGATCAGTTGAGGCAGACAGACAATAGGAAAGACTGGGCCTATCGAGTCTACATCCTTAAAATGCTTCTATTAATCTGGCCTCCTTTTGCCTTATGTGCTATATGTGCAACATTTTACTAATCTGATTAAAAAAACGTCTGAGAAGATACATGGTTCTCACATAATCTATTGTTTATGTACAGTACTGTGCAAAAGATCATTATAAAATTAGTTTTAGACTGTTTGTCTCATTTACAATGTATTTTGCCAATAAGAACTGTTCATGACATTAAAATATATAATATATTTAAATGAACTCCAACACAAGCCTGTGATGTAATTAAGTGCTTGATCTCATAAACAGGTAAATGTTTACCCGACTACAGGTTTGGATATGGCTAAGCTAATGTCGTGCACGCCAGTCATGTGACATGCATGGAAGTGAAGTGTGTCACACGGTATATAAACGAGGAAGTGGTGGGTAGCTGTCATTGAGCAATCTCTGTTTTGTTTGTATTCTGTTTTTATGGCATGTATGTATTTCTTTGCTGTTTATTTAATGTTTTCTGCGTTGTCTCTCTAGTTTTATATTCTTTCTCTTGTTTTACCTTGATTAACTGTTGTACAGTGCTTTGTGACTTTTTGTCTGAGAAAGGTGCTTTATAAATATATTAAATTAATTAACTGTAAGTAAGTTATCCCTCACTCCTCCTTCACCCACCAAGCCCAGAATCTCACTTCCCGATAAATAGAATGGATCAGACGCCACACACAGAAGCTGCATCGCACTCCTCATCTGAGAACAGACCACAATTCAGCCCACTCCGAGCTCTGGGCCGCCTTCCAACAAACCGGACAACGAGGTGGAGACCGACTCCCGTCTGTACCATCTGCAGCAGGGAGACGGTTTGGTGAGCCTATATGCAGCAGAATCACTGCCTGGGGTGATCCCCCTCTCTGAACAGCCTTCTAGGAGGGGTTGGCTCCATGCCTACAGGACGAACTTGCCGGGTGAGAGCCCCCCATCACCTTCGAAGGCCTCATCCAGCTCTGCCTCATTGGTTACCACCTTGGGAACTGGGGAAACCATGCAATTAGGGCGTAGCACTCTGACCCCAGAGAACAGGGCCAGATGATACCCCAACGGCACCTATTGTGCCTCCCTCAGTCTGACTGCTTTCTGTCTCGGGAACTCCCGTCTATCAATTTTTGCTGATCAGTTGGGTGTGAGACTGGAGGCATTATCCCAACTGATCGACAACATTGCCATTGACGGTTGGCCCTTGGCATCCAGCCCCATCACCTACCAGATATCACCTCTCTCCCTCATCATTAATGACCATTTGAATCCTTGTCACCTCCCTCACCTCTCCTCCAATCCTGCTTGGACAGCATTAGCTGATGCGGCATGACCCCCTCATCTCCTGGACCAAACATAAGATCTTTTAATGGGGCCCTACCTGTCAAGAGCGATGGCTAGGATGTGCTCTGGGGAGTCCAATGTCGACACCTAACCAGACGGGGATATAACTATAAAAGTGGCATCACTGGCTCCAGGGCAGCGGTGACCCATTTACGGTCCAGACGGACCTTCAGAACCTCATCACCATCCAACAAGCCAAGCAGCTCAACCCCCGGGCCAAAAACACCAACGCTAATGCCCTCTTTCGGCAGCACGAGGCGAGCCCCCCAGACGGACCCCACTCCTGCCCTACTTTCTTACATGATCATTTCCCCTCTTCGTTGGGAATTAGAAGATCGTGTCTGCCAGGTGCAGACCTTGGAGCCGCCTCCGGTAGGCACCCCCTCAAGCAGGAAGCCCTCCACTGTAGTCACTCATCCGCCATCGCCGGTCACCCAGGCAACAAGAGGACCCTGTCCCTCCTCTAACGGGTGACCTTCAACCTCGCATGGTCACTCAATGACACATCGCGATGGACTTCATCACCAGCCTGCTGGAGTCGGAAGGTAAGAACAGACAACAATCTCAAACAAGGCTATATAACATAAAAGGACCGCATTAAAAAGGGGTTCTGACAGAAAGCCTTGGTATGACCCCATGGACACTGTTTTGAAGTACTGTCATGTAAGAAGCACCATTACAAAATCAAAGCTTTTGTTTCACCGCAGTACTGTTTGGGTACAGCACACTTTCTGTATACCTATCCAAAAGGACTTTAAGGGCCCTAAGCATGGGACCAAGCCCTAAAGAGCACCCATACCCTTTACAGGCATTTGTCATTCTGATTCTGCCTTTCAGTGTGGTTCAACATGCAGCTGCCAGGTAAATCCTTGAAGCTCCTGGCACACAGCTTTTGCATTAATGTTGCTTCTAGAGGAAGTCTGGACATCAGTTATAAGTGCTGCAACTTTATTGCATACTTAGCATGGCCTACTGAGTCGTTCCATTACACTCTAAGCACTTACAGTTGACAGGGGCACATCTGGCAAGGTAACATTGATAGTTGCATCCTGTCACTAACCTTAAAACAATTCATATTTAATCAGTATTCAAGAAAGCATATTATTGTTTTTAATACAAATTAACCAGCTATTAATGTGTAAAAACTATAACAATGTATTGCTGTGTAGGAACATAAAATTTTGTAATAAAAATTTTTAAGGGAAAGTTTTAGTAATTAAAAAAGATCTCCGCCAGAATCAGAGAAGGCTGATTCACCTCTATCTTCATTAATTTAGTACTTAATGATTAATCATCACTTGATTAGTTAATAATCAGTGATTATTTTATTGTTTATTTATAAATGTATTATCTTAAGCAGGGTTTAAGTATCAGCGTGAACTGTTTGTCCAGCAACCTCGTTCAGGCGGGATACAGCAATTAACCTTATAAAGCTCTTCTTAATTAAACAGAGATTTGCTTGAATTAAGGATCCATTTGATTATTATAATTCATTTTAAGAGCACTGTAATGTTATCGCAGTGGAAGAAGTGACTTTGCGTTTCTGACAAGAAGCTGAAATACTGGTCACGCTCAGGACAATATTTATTTACATAACACGACACAAACCACACAAACACAAACTAGAAATGAATGAGACGATATGATAATGGTACTGAAAGTTACTGAAAATCCTGGAACAGCGAGCTTCATGAACAATTCAACTCAGTAATTAACAAAGGTTAGCACATGTGTCAATCCTTGCTTATCAAATTTAGGAGACTTTATACTTATTGATTGATTTGGAGTCTCAGGAGATTTGGAGTTGAGGATTTCAGAAGAGTTGAAGAAGTTGTTCAGAAGTCACACGTAGTTCGCCAGCTGCTAATTCGCCTTAAATCCTAGATGACAGTCCATCATAGAATTCAGTGCAGAGAGCAGGATCGCTCCACGTGGTTTGAACTACGAGGGTCCGAAACTCAGGGGTGTACCTCCTGACAGGGCGGTCTCCTTGTTGCAGGTGATACAGTTTTGAGTCCAGCACCACCTCGCTCTCAGGATGTTGGAACGCGGCCCTGAGTTGGTGAGTAAACTCAGCATAGGAGTGAGATGTTTCACTATCTGACCTCAAGGCCCCGGTAGCCCACTCTGCTGCCTGCCCAGTGAGGAGGGATGTGAGAAGTGCGATCCGGCTTCTATCAGAGGGGTAGCGTTGATGCTGAAACTCAAACGTGAGAGAAAGGTTGGTCAGAAAAACATCGCACTTCCCATCACTCCCATTCCACTTTTCAGGTAATGGCATTTTGGGGATGATGATTGTTTAGCAGACAGGCTTTGATGTGACTGTAACAGGGCAGCAACCTCCCCACGGTCTCCCCACTGACGGTCTCCATGCGGAGATTCACTCCAATCGCAGAGAGACACGAAGGAGCAGGTAAACCACGCTTTTAACCTGAGAACGCTCCTATACAGGATTATTCCCACCAATGAATCCGCATTCTCACACACACAGAAAGGTAATAAACGGGTTTGGGTGAACCTAGGAGTCCTCACAGTGCCGTTGGTGAGATGAGATGACACCGATTGACGTCATGTGTTCTACTCACACTCACACCTAGGGGCAATTTAGCAGCTCACATACATGTTTTTGGACTATGGGAGGAAACCAAAACTCCATCTCTGTTTGTCTCTGGCTCTCTGGAGTCACTACATAACACTGTAGTGAACTGCACAGTATTTAAAAAATCTGCTGAGCTCTTAACTAGGTTTTATCTTTATAAGACCAGTGTTTTTTTAGCTCTGGAGTGTTGAATTACTCTGAGATTAGTTAAAGGGACATATCACACGCAAAGATGAATAGATTCTTCAAAACACAGTTTAAAACATGAACATAAACACATCTGCAGCATTTGTTTCTGAAGTTTCGCATTAACAACAAAACTTTCATCATCTTTGAAACTGTGACTTCATAGGAGTTGCTGACGTCGATCAAGCGCCGCTATCAAACGCCACAAAAACGCCTGTGGAGTTCAGAGCGCGTTCGTTTCGAACGTCCGTGTGGACGAGGCCTAAAGGACAGTAGATAAAAAAGTTTTGATATGAAAAGGAAAACGTTCCTGTTCATACTAAGAGCCCACTCAGCAAGTGAGTGCAGTGCAGAGATTTAACCTCCAGATGGGAAGCTGGAGGACACAGCAGTGTCTTTAGAGCGTCGCCTCTTTCCCTTTGGCTATGGAATGTGTTAACTAATCAAGCATCTGCTGCATAAAAAAAGAAAAGTGTGGACAATCCTCCAAAAAGACTCCACATACATTAAAGGACTTTATAGCTAGAATGTATATAAATCATATCCTATCTAATCCTAGTAAAATACTTATTGAAGTGTTTATATTGTTGTAGATGTAGATGTGGATTGCCAGTTAGTGGGTTGTAACAGACTCTGACTTGATGGTGATTAGAAAAGGGGTCCTGTGGGCCAGTTAAAGGCCAAATAAGTAATTATGAAAGAAGCCAGTATAGCTTTAAATCATATTAGCATAACAGTAAAAAGATGTAACTTACTGTGCTTAGTCTACTTTACAGCCATTTAAGGGTTTTAGGCTAAATTTGCTCTCGGCAATTACTCTTTTTATGCCTTCCGTCAGTGATTTTCCGTCAATTTCCAACATGGCTTCCTCTCTGTCTAATTTACTGCATACAAAGTCATAACCCCTTCAAGTACAAGGGCTTGTATTTGGGCCTAAAATCCCATTCCACAGGACTACAAATGTATCTTACATGTTAGCTTTATAGTAGTTAATGAATTCGTAGTTGCTGAAAAACAGGCCTGAGCATGACACTAACCTTTAGAGACCCTTTCAACATACAGGTATTTTGTTACACTATGTGTCATAAATCACGTTCAGCTGCACTACATCAAACACTGACATTTAAAAACTGCACCAGAAATTCCCGATACCAGGGCTAGCAATTCCATGTCCTGCAGTTTGATGTTTCCTCCTCCTTAAACTACTCTCAGAATATTTCAAGTTCAAGTTTTATTTGCCACATGTAGTCCTACTGTCACTGATGAGCCGAATCAAGTGTGCTGGACGGGACAAAGCGCCAGTGTGTATGAGTGTAGCGTCTCCAGGGCTGGGATCGGGAACCTCAAACATACACTAATGTGCAAAGGTTTGTAATTATTTATTCAGAAGACTTAAAGAGTGGAGATTGAAATATGCCACCCACTGTAGTTTGAAAATGTTTATTCACTGTTAAGTTTAAAGACAACATCAAGAGAACAAATTCACAGTAATTTCCTGAGCGATCCACACACAAATGCAGAGGTTAGGTTAAGCAATTCAGTTTTAAATGAAATAAACATGAAATAAAATATATATAAAATAAGAAATAAAAATAATATTAAGTCTAGTGTGACGCGCAGATGGGGATACTATTAATTGTGCATTTGCAAAATTAAGTGAATGTGTAAAGAAGCAAAAAATACAGTATGAGGTCGAAGAAGGGCATGTGCAAAGGAACTTAATGTGCAAAATTAGCTAAACGTGCCAAATTTCAGTATGAGGTAGGTCAGCTGTTAAGGAGTCTAATGGCAGTGTTGAAGAAGGAGTTGAACTTTGTTCTGGTTGTTTGGGTTAGGGGTAGATTTAGTACAGCTTTTTCGTTCGTCATTACTGATTCGTATGCAGCTCTGTTCATCATTTCAGACACACTGAAGTCACCAGTGGGAACACACAGCATGAATAGGGGAGCACTGCTGCAAGTGGAGCAGTCAGTGGTGGTAAATTTGTTGCCGACCAGGTAATACTGGGCCGGAACGGAATCCAGTCAGAACCCCCACCCCTTGGTGGGCCGGTCTCAGCTCAAAATGTCCGGGCCGATTTTTGGTCCCAGTCCAGCCCTGATAGCAGTTATGGCAACAATGGGGGCATTTATGCATATTTAGCAGACGGGGATGGGGGTTACATGAAAAGAATCGCTCCAAACTTTGGAACAATAATGCAGAGCAACAACTGGATACTCATGTCGTAGCTCTGCCAGCGGACCAGCGTGGGACAGAAGCTTAGGCCCATACAGCAAGCAACAACTCAGAGGCTCAGCTAAGATCAGCGCATCGCAGCGAAGCATCTGTCCGAGGTCCTGAAATGTTGTCGCCCACGATCTGAGGGAGAGAGAGACACAGAGAGAGAGA
The DNA here is from genome assembly GCA_037577145.1 of Brachypetersius gabonensis. NCBI lineage: Eukaryota > Metazoa > Chordata > Actinopteri > Characiformes > Alestidae > Brachypetersius > Brachypetersius gabonensis. The sequence goes on from JBBJLR010028720.1 coordinate 10,796, forward strand.
GAGAGAGAGAGAGAGAGAGAGAGAGAGAGAGTCACGTGACGATTTCGCCAACCTCTCTGCAGCCCTAGTGCTGGAGCGATTTCACGTGAGAGCGCCACAGAGGCAGCACTCGCGCGCTGTAGCACTGCGTTCTGCTCGTTCTCGCGCTGCTGTCGCTTTCGCTGAGGGGAGCTATCTCTTCTTGATTTTTGCTTGGTCTCGACTGTTTTGAGCGTGTACCTTTGGAGACGTTTAGGATGGTAGAAGTTTGCTCGGCTCGTTTCTCTCCGCGCTTCGTTCATGTCCTGCTCGCGCTGCTGCTGCTGCTGCTTGGCGCACGGACATACAGCACCACGCGCCGCTCCTAAAACCACCCAACACCACGCGCTCTATTTCCAGGGAGGGGGCATCTCTCTCCTTAAGAAGATGTAACGGAGCAGTCGGCTCTTCTTCTCGTCCCATTCCGGCTGTCCAGCATCTCGGCCAGCAAACATGCAGAAGGGAATCCGCCTCAATGACGGCCATGTCACCTACCTGGGTCTCCTGGCAAAAAAGGATGGCACGCGGCGAGGCTGCTTGAGCAAGAAGAGCTCGGACAACACGAAATGGCACACCAAGTGGTTCGCCCTGCTGCAGAACATGCTCTTTTACTTCGAGAGCGAGTCCAGCTCCCGGCCCTCGGGGCTCTACCTGTTGGAGGGTTGCGTGTGTGACCGGTCGCCATCGCCCAAACCCGCGCTCTCGGCCAAGGAGTGCCTGGAAAAGCAGGTAAGCTCGGTTTACGTTCTGCCGACCTGCGGTGGTCGTGGACTTCATATGAAGTGGGTCAGACGCAGCAAAGAACACCAAGTACTAAAGTATCACGTCGGATTTCAGTGCACTGGTGCGCTCGGCTGTAATACATGTCCATGTGAGCGCGTGCTGAGAATGAAGACCTTCAGAAGCGAATAGACATTTGTGCCTTTTCAGAACAATTGCATTTTCTTTTCTCAGTGTACACATCACATTCATGCACTTAACCCACCATAGGATGGGGCTACGTTACATAATCTGTAGCAATTACACGCACTTAAGTGAACCCAGAGACTGCTGCTGTTATTTATTGTATCATGACTGTATTTTTTAAGTATTTCCGTCATTTAATTGTTAAAAGTAGACTTTAATGCTCTTCATATATGCTTGAAAACATTATCAAAATTAGCACTGTCGTTTCTTCTAATTTTTTTTAATGGTTTCGCCCAAAAACCTTTCAGGGTTTGATTTTTTCAGGATCACGCTAGATAAGGCGCTGTGGAACTCGGTGGCGCCCTCTCGTTGCCAGCTGCTGTAAAACATTGCTTTGCCCTATTGATTCCGTTCACGCGTTGATATTAATAGCATCCTACCTTGGCAACTGCGTCTTCCGAGCAGATTAGCTTGGGTGCTACTTCTTAGAAGCAGTCTCTCATCGAGACAATACTTCGGGGTTTAAGACAAATTATTTATTCCACCCTTGACGTTTTTTTACTCATCAAATGGGAATGTAGCCTTGCAAACTAGCTGTCGTTTCTAAAACGATTAATTATGGGTTTTTTATTTATTTATCAGCCACTATCTAATGTTCTAACCCAGGAGCATTGTGTGTTTTTGCCTCACTCTCATAAAATCAGACCAAACTCCTCATCAAAACATGAAGCAGCCAACAAATGTACTCAACTCTGTATTAACAACATTCAGAGCTACAGTCTCAGGGTACTGCTAAAATACCCTGCTGGTTTTCTTCTAACCTTGAATGGTCTTTGGCGTTGACTGAAGTAGCTGTTGTTGAGAGCGCAACAACAGCTACTTCTCTGTGGTCAGTGCGCAGTGGCTGACTGACTTTAAGAGGACTGTGAGTACAGCCATCCGTGTGCTGACACAAGCACACACTCCAGAATCCTTTCACATACACCAGAACCCTGTAATGATA
>JBBJLR010028750.1:0-12719 GCA_037577145.1 Brachypetersius gabonensis
ACACACACACACACACACACACACACACACACACACACACACACACACACACACACACACACACACACACACTCTTATTCATTCTTTACTGCTTTCTGCCAAGCTTTGTTCCACTTCACTGCAGATTGCAATTTCAGCTGTAAACATCCCCAAAGCAGTTTAAATTAAAGTGCTGCAGCAAAAAATTAAAAAGTATTACTGAAAACAGTATTGTAACAACAACGATACTACTAATATTAATGTTAATTATTCTTCTTCTATATATATTATTAATATTATTGTTGTCATTGCTGTAATTATTATTATTATTATTGTTGTTGCTATTTTGATGTTGTTATAAACATTACCTAATAATAACTATAGTAACCCTATAGTTACAAGAGAGGCTGACTATCTCAGAAATTATACATTTACCACAAAGATAGATAGAAGGCTAAATGTATTGTTCAACAAAAAAATGAATTTTCCACTTAACCAAGACATATATTCCCCTTTTTATCTTTAGTTTAGAACTGGAGCTGCGTCAGACCTGGCAAATACAAGAAGACATTACTCGCCCAAATGATTCCGTAAAACATGACCAAAACTGCTCTCAAGTTGCTCAACTCGCATCCTGTTCTTCATTAAGGTGGTGCAGATTTACCAGCGTGGTTCAGGATGCTGTATCATACTGTGAGCTATTAAACTGTTCACAACCTCATCAGATACTGTGTGTGTGTATAAAGTATTTTATTGTACATTTTCAAGATATGACACTTTCACACAATGTAAATTAGTCAGTGTACAGCTTTTGTAACAGTGTAGCCATTAACACATAGCCATTAATGTCTAAACCGCTAACAACAAAAGTGAGTACACCCCTAAGTGAAAATGTCCATTTTCCCTCCGTGGTGTCATGTGACTCACTAGTGTTACAAGGCCTCAGGTGTGAATGGGGAGCAGGTGTGTTAAACTTGGTGTTATCACCCTTACGCTCTCTCGTTCTGGTCACTGGAAGTTCAACATGGCACCTTATGGCAAAGAACTCTCTGAGGATCTGAAAAAAATAATTCTTGCTTTACATAGAGATGGCCTAGGCTATAAAAAATAGCAAATTGGTCTGCATGGCTGTCATCCCAGAAGGAAGCCTCTTCTAAAGATGATGCACAAGAAATCCCACAGTTTGTTAAAGACAAGCAGACTAAGGACATGGATTACTGGAAGCATGTCCTGTGGTCTGATGAGACCAAGATAAACTTAGTTGGTTCAGATGCTGCCGGCTACAGTTACAGCTACAGTTCTTTGAGCGAACCATGAATTCCAACATGTACCGTGATATACTGAAGCAGAGCATGATCCTCTCCTTTCGGAAATTGGGTTGCAGGTCAGTATAAGAACCCTAAACACACATCCAGGACAACCACTGCCTTGCTAAAGAAACTGAGGGTAAAGGTGCTGGACTGGCCAAGCATGTCTCCAGACCTAAACCCTATTATCTGTGGGGCCTCAAACGGAAGGTGGAGGAGCACAAGGTCTCTAACATCCACCAGCTCCGTGATGGCGTTTTATTTTCAGGGGACAGCAAATTTACACAATTACACAAGCTGTAAACTTCCCATTGTATCAAAGTGTCATATCTTCAGTGTTGTCACATGAAAATATCTAATCAAATATTTACAAAAATGTGAGTGGTGTACTCACTTTTGTGAGATACTGTGTGTATGTGTATATACTTTAGTGGGGGTGGGAGTTTTTATGGTGAAACATTTGTGCGACTATTAAGTTCTGTATTTGTTAGCAACGTTCACCTCACAGCTGAGGGTCTAAAGTAGAGAAGAAATATTTGTACAGTAAAAATGTCAGGGATATGTGGAAAAGTATTCTATTAGATATTTCACTTGATCGCTCTGTATTGAGCAATGAGCCGGCTGAAGGGCTGTCCGGTGACCAGACTTTGTTGAGGTTCAGTAGGCAGCGGCGTGTAAATGGGTCAATGGCTTGGCAATGATGAGAGTCCTCTGTTTAGTAAGTGGGGTAAAGCACAGCAGTAAGCTGACACCCATCTCTACACTTGTTGGAGATAAAGCACTGATAGATCCTGTTTTCAACCAACGACACGGTGCCTCAAGGAGCAGCCTTAAGGCACTAGATATAATATATTATATAATTTAGATGTGTTATGTATAAAGTGCATGAAAATATTTTTAAAAGGGTCATTACTTAATATTTGTATCCAGAACGTAATGAGCAGCCCTGATTTTCTGTTACAGTTTCAATGACAGCCAGAACCAAAACCTTTAGTTTGTCTTAGCAACAACTCAGGTGAACCAATAGGGCAGTTCTCTTGAAAGATCACCGGAAAATGAAACCCCAAAATCAGGAACACTACAAAGTCCAGTTCTCTGTTGCTATGGTGAAGCAGTCTCCTCTACATTTTCCCATACTAAGGACAAGACCTCTATTTTTAAGAGTTTGTGGGAAAAAAACTGCAAGCAAAACAATAATTTTTCATCAAATTCAAATGATAATGAATTCTAAGAAATTTTCTTCTACTTAAGTACACAAATGTGGTGCAGACTGAAAGTTTAGAGCCTACACTTTCATCAGAATCTCTTCACTGACAAGCCAGAAATAATAAATATCAATTTCAGAACAGGTAGAATGATTTATGGGACTTAAAAAGACATCTTTTAATTTGAGTTGGTTTTTGTTTTTTCATTGTGTTTAGACTTGTTAGTAGTTGATTTAGTAGTTGTTGACAAGTGGTGTGTATTCATGATCATGGTAAAATCACTTTTTTAACCAGTTTACAGATGCTATAGTGTAGTGGATAAAGCTGCTCTCCATCCATCAGTCAGAGGTTTGATTTCCCACAGTTAAGAGTCCTTGGGCAGACACCCAATTCCACATCAGTTACTTCTGTAACATGATTAGACAGAATGTTTTTTTTGGATAAGATATCTGCCTGAAGCCACAAATGTTTGAGTTTCAACTATTGTTTTTGCCTGCCTAAAGTTGGATTAACAAATAAATCGGATTATCCTCTGTAAGGAAAGGCAGCTGCCAAAAAAACTCTCATGCTAATGGAGTGTGTCATGTTTACATTTTTAAAGCATGTCACCCTGTGTCAGAACTACATAAGCAGGAGATGATTTAGGTTGATATAGTTTCAGGGAAGGATGCCTCCTCAATTTTCCATGTTTTATTAGATTCCATTCTTCTTTTTTTTTAAGCTACAATAACCTCATGTCTCCAGTGCAAAACAAAAAAAAAAGACTTGGCTGATGGACTACATTTGGGGTGAGGAGGAAACTGTTTTCATTTAGGAAGATTTACAGTGATACAGTTTCAGTTTTAAACATACCAGAAGAATCATAAAGGGGCCGTTACTATTTTTGTACTCTGTCACAGTTGCAGCGTTTTCAGGGCTTCAGTGCTCTTCCTCTACTGAATCTTGTTCTTATCAATCCCAGGGGACCCATTGAGGAGGCAAAAGAGGATTTTCATGTTCCTTGTTTTAAAGAGTTTAGGCTGCTGCTCCCCTTATGTTCAGCAGACGTGTGTGTGTGTGTGTGTGTGTGTGTGTGTGTGTGTGTGTGTGTGTGTGTGTATGCAGACGCCCGCTACACCACAGTGGGCCAGGAAGCACTGTCGTTACGTAACAGGTGGGCGACTTCCCCCACGCAGGCAGTGGGACTGCACAGCACTTATTTCTCACATTTATTTCTCTCTTCCGCTCTCTCTTTCTCTATCTCATTTTCTCTCATTTCTGTGGCCTTTCTTTTCCTTTCCGTTTGTAAATGTGTTCAAATATATGCCCAAAGGAGATTATCTGGAACAATGCCATGTACGAACCACTTTTAGTTCCCATTTGGTCTTTCAATGGAATGGCTTCAGCTGAGGTTTTCAACCCACAGTCTTAGTCTGTTACCTCTATGCTGTTTACATGTGCGTATATTTGTTATATTATTTTATTATTCCACTCCTTTGTTTCAGTAGCAACTCAGGGTTACAATTTGCTGCATGTTGTATGTCCATAACTGTTCATGTGACAAGTAAACATCTTGAATGTTGAATTTTTTGTGAAATTGCTCTAAAGAGGGTTCTTTTTACACACTTTTTACACACTAAATGATAAATATTCAGAGCTCAGTGATAGTCCTTCGAGTCATGTGGCTGTGTGGTGTTCTGTCACGATACACATCTATCCCCTTCATTCCTCCCGCTGTGTGCTCACAGGAAATGTAATATGATCTTTCATCTACCAGCTTTAAACAATGACGCCATGCTGAGTTATGACTGCTGCCCCGTTGTTTCAACAAGGCATGGAATTAGTAATAAAAAAGACACATTCATCACATCGGACAGATGCCTGTTCGCTACACTCTGTGGTGGTTAAATGAAGGAGAGAAATGCACAGGTCTGCTGTTCAGCTATTAACAGATGGGTACAACTTTGGGTTAATCAAACATGGCCTACAGACGGCTATATATAGGATATTGTTCTCTCTCTGTCTGGTATTCCCCTTCACTCTTCTCCGTACATGGACTGATGCTATATATTTTGAAACAGTACTGGAGGTGTTAGTTAGTGTTCCTGCCTACTTTCTGCCCACATGGTTTCATTGTTCCGTCCTGGCAGTAGAGTTAGAGTAAATGAAGTGCTGTGTAATTATTACTTTATAGAGAGTGTAGTAATGCAGAACATGTGACATTAGGTGGGTCTATTGTTAGCAGGAAGCCTATCCTGCTGTTATCTTGCACGAACCTCCCGCACACACGTATAATCTTTACTCTCTCTCTCTCTGACACACATACACTCTTTCTATTTTCTACTTCTTATTTGTTCTCTTTCTTGTACTCAATCCTTTCTCAAACATGTATGTCGCTCTCTTTCCTTTTTAATTCTCTCTGTAACACACATCTCCTCATCACTGTCTCTCCTGTCTCTCATTCAGTCCAGTCTCTCTCTCTTTTATGCACATCCTCTTTCTCTTTCCACTCCCAACCGCTTTTATTCTCTCTGTTTCTCTCTCTTACACAAAAATGCAATCACTCAATGTCTCAAATCATCTCTTTGTTGCTTACATTACTACCGTTTCTCTCTGTGTCTCACTCTCCCACCACAAGCACATACATTTATTGTCTTTTTCTCTGTTTTCTCTTTTTTAATCTCCTCATCTTTCTCCATGTTTCTCTCTTTTTCACACACACACACACACACACACACACACACACACACACACACACACACACACACACACTCACAGTCTCCCCATCATTTTCTTTGTGTTGTTGCGTCCATGATTGGTTGTCATGACAACCACAATGTGAACCCACACGCTTGTGTGTTGAAGGAGTGATCAGACAGATCAATGTTTAAATGCATTTTAAAATGCAGTATAATCATGCTCAACATGCCAGTTGATGCTTTGGCTATGGCACTATGCAGTACCATGCCCAATATTTTTAATACCATGCTCATTTGCCTTATTTGCCACAACTTCTATTTGCCTTATATTTAGGCTTCTGTTATGTTTGGAACTTGCCAGGCTGAAGACAAAATGAGAGTAAGTATGCACCCCATGTCCTTTCATACTCTAAAAAATGCAGTTCCTCTGCTTCACAACCCAGGTCTTGGGGGTCTTTATACCCCTCGAGCTGACTCCTGACATTGTTCATGGCTCATGTGCAGCTGTGCTGCTTCCCATTTTATTTGCAGTGCTTTACTGTGGAGATTCTATAAGCGGTGTGCATACAACTGAATGCCTTTGTCAAGAAAAAATAGAGAAAAAAAGAATACATTTTGGGGCAGCTGGTGGCCTAGTAGTCCACCCTGCGATCAAGAACTTGGGGTTCGATTCCCCAGACTGCTAAGCACCTCTGAGGTACCGTTGATCAAGGTACCGTCCCCACACACTGCTCCCAGGCCGCTGTGTTCCTGGCTGCCTGCTGCTTCACTTGATGAATGGGTTAAATGCTGTTCACACTGTGTGCTGTTGTGTGTTCACATATGACAGAATGGTCACTTTCACTTCCCCTCAATAAGAAGGGGAGGTGGTCTGGATTCATTTGCACATTGTATGTTGTTCACCACTCACCACAAGGCAGGTTGTGTTGATCCTGCACAAACCCATGAGTCAATCACAGAGAACCTAACAACACAAACATGACTTGACTTACAGCCACATTCAGGCATTTAATGTGCTTTTTCCATATCAGCAAATGTAAGACATTGGTTTCTGTAAGCCTCCACTGCCAGCAAAGTCAATTAAACCAACAGTTCAATATAGCGCAAAACACAGCCTGCGCTGGATCGATATTCACACACAAGAAGCAATGATAATTAGCCCCTGTCAGGCTTTCTGATTAATGTGTTGGCTTTCTTTTTTTTCCCACAAAACACTTCCTTCTAAGAAAACTCAATATAGCATCAATCTCCTGAAAGTGATGACTTCCACTTGCCTTGCTGTATGTTCTGAAGAGCTTTTTACCTATAAATTAAGCTTTGGCTGTGGAGAATTCCCTGACCTTTTCTTTCTGCTGCTTTTAAGCAAATGGCAAGAATATTTGCTATTTTGCACATATATCTTACATATAGTCACGCAAGTAGACAAGCGTTCTGGTGTTATTGAGGCCTGGTGTTATAGTGAAGGGAGAGTAATTCTTTTAGGAAGCTTGCAGAGGCCATCTGGCCTCAAAGGTCATTCTGGGACACAGGGAGACCACTTCATTCCATTGTGCTGAGCACATGGTTACAAAGCTGGTGAAGGCTAACGCTCGTCAATTACCAATCACTCTCTGGATCTACTCACTCAAAAATACTGCTGTCGTGAGACTTTTGGGTGCTTCTGAACTTCACTATCTGACAGACAAGAGGCTTTTGATTTTTTCTTAAAGGGGTAATCCAATAAAGATCTAACAGAGTAAGTTTCCCATTATACTAAATGTGAGCAGCCAAGACATGTGGAACAAGTTTGCTTCTATAGTTGCACCGGAGTTGTGAGACTACTTCAACTAACAAGTAGAGGAACTGCATGCCTTAATCATACCACTTATAAAAGTGGTTCAATTTAATGTGAATCAGAAGTCATGATGCATCTTACCTCAGTTTCACTGCTGCCAGATTCTTGTGCTGCAAAAAGCATTAAAGCAGTAATTTTATATTTCCACACCCACTGGTGCACAATGGTGTGGCCAAATACCAGACAAGACACTCAGAGATTTCTAGAACACAATCATTTTGTATTTAAAACAATAGGATTGTTGGATTGTGCTAGGTGCGTCACTGCACACTATTTACTGGGGTAATGTATTAGATTCTTTAGTTGCTTTAGAATTCAATCCCAATAATGTAGCATTGGGTGACTGACAAGCAAATGGGCTACACCCCCTATAATTTAGACTGTGCCACTGGATTATGTCTAATGGCCCTTTGGAAAGTGGTTTGATTTTACTTTGAAATGTATGTATCGATCAGCACATGAATAAATGTGTTATATCAGCCCAGGGCTTACCAAAAACAAAAAAACTGAAACACAGTAACTGTGTTGATGTAACACATTTTATTCATGTGCAACCCACTGACCCATGGCATGGATTCTTTGGTAATTTTAAAGCACCATTTTTCAGAGCATTTGTTTAAAGCAGTAGAGGCATTGAGACTGCTCTGTGATGTATAGTTTTACAGAAGTAATGTAATCTTGCCACTTCAGGCCTTCATTTAAAATCGATTAACCGTTTGTTTTCTGTGGTGCACTCCTGTAGTTTGCTGTGGATGGTGAGGGTGCATGCAGACAGAACAGGAGCCCTTCCAGATTTCTGTACACTCTGCAGGGGGAAGTTATGTGGGACTTTCATCATTGCTGCCATAGAGGCCTTCCTCAACAGCACGCCTACTGTGTCACTGCATATTGATGGCAGCGAGGTAATTTATCCCAGTATAATGGTATAAGGTCTGAGAGGGTGGCTCCACACACAACACCCAACAAAGGTTATCTTAAGGTTAATGTCTGTGACCTTAAGAGAAAAGTCAACATTTATATTTCCTGCGTATCCCAAATGTAGTCAATCTGCAAGACATGTTTGATGTCTGAACAATTCTTTCATTTTGCACTTGAGCTTAAACAGCTAACAAGTTTATAAACGTCAATTAGTATTCCACATTCAGTCATCCGTAAAAATGTATATATAAATTCAGGTTTACTTGTACAAAAGTATCCAGACACCCTTCTAATTAATGAATTTAGTTACGACAATTCACTGATTAAAATGTAAATGGACATTTACACTGTTACTTTAATATGAACTAATTGCTGACACACAACTTGTATAATCTAAAGTTGAACGATATTGCAGGATATATCACAATACTTCCACAATGTGTCCTATTTTTATTCTTATCTGATGAGTTGAAACCTGTACTACCAAAAATATGACACAAAATTGTTATGTGATTACTGTTCAGATAATGCAATTATTTATTTCACACACTACACTGAGCAAAATCCAATTCAGCGTTATGCTCTCTTTGTAATGAAACATTCAGTTGGTGTTCTGCAAGTAATGCCAGTACCCATAATGTGCTCAGAAAACACATTATGGTGTAATTTATTGCAATAATGATCAATATTGTCACATTGACCTACTATTATCTCATAAGAAAAGCACTGATTAAGGTCACCATGTCTGATGTCAAATATCTTTGGGCTGTGGAACAAAGGAACTGTGTTCTCCCTCCAATTCATTTTAAGATGACCTGGAGTCAACTGAATATCTAACATCAGTACCTAACATCTCCACTGTTCTGGTGCTGGAATAAAATGTTCCAGGCCAGCCTAGGGGAGTGGAGGCAGTTATGACAGCAAAGGGATGACAAACTCTCTGCTGACTGCATTTGAGTTGCGGATAAAACAGCAAGTTAAAATTTTCACTAACCTTTTAATTAAAGAAAGGTGGGCAGAATCAGTAAGTGAGAAAAAGTGTCATGAACTCCGGTTGCAGTGAGTATCATTTCAAACTGGACCAGCTTTTCCTTTCACTGTGTTATTACAGTAACAATGAAAGTTACGTTCCAAGAGCACCTGGGTATAATGGGAAAGCCGCATTGTTGTGTTTTGGTAAAACAAATACATAAAAATGCCTTTTTAGAGTGTAAACTCTAAATATGCCCCCAAATATACTCCCAGAACACTTTAATTCCATTTTACATTCAGCTTAATGAATCATCCTTAAAGTAAACGTAAAGGTAAACCCATATTCTCTTTTAATTTAATGTACAGTACTAAAAATACAGGGCTTAAAGAAGGACAAAACAAAAAACAAGAGAAACACTGAGACGATATATATCAATCATAAACCCTGCAGAGGACATTAGACTGATTCCGCGACTGCTGATCCACATAAAACCGAGGCATTACTGTATAGAGTATCCTTAAGCTTGAGAATTAAAAAGGAACTATAACATCTTCAGTGTTGTCTTAGGAGTTGTACCACCAGGCAGACACCGTGGCATGCCTGCCTACACATGATATTTACTTATCAAGCGGAGGATCTATCCGGATAATGAGACTTATAGAAAACAAGCAGTAGAGATGAATTCTGGGAATCTAAGATTTGAATAAGAAGTGTTTCCATTCCTGGGCAACTATAGCCTAACCTCTAGCCACCGTGTACATATACAAATTCAGTCTTTAGCACCACTACACATTATGCTTAATGCCTGCAGCTAAAACTGACTGTCCTCTGCCAGCAAAGCATGTGCTGTGTAGCAAAGCTCTAATTCTGGCAGTTTACCGAGCCTCTTTGAGATGAGAACACACACACACACACACACACACAAAACATTGCTCTCAGCTCTCATCGTTGATTATGCATGAGCCCTCCCCATCTTCCTCACTAAGGCTACAACGGTGGTTGCCAAGGCAACCATCACGACGCAAAGCTGAGGTGGGCAACAATAGGATTTTCCATGTGCGAGGAGAATGCAAAGAGGAGAGCAGATCCCACCCTTTCTGTTTCAGCACAGCGCATATGTAATCATGCCAGAAAACACTAGAAATGTAAGTAAAACAGTCCTTAAGGATCCTTATGTGGGCCCACACATCATTCTTATGCCTGAATAACTTAGACATGGTACTTATTAAATAAGTGGTTTTAAAATTAATAACTGAAAATAAGGACCCATTTTTGTTAGAAATGAAATCAGTTTGCTGTTTGCCCATAGGTACTTGTTTAATTTTAAAGTGCCAGACATTGAACATGAAATAAATGTTTTTTTATGCACATTACAGCAGAAATTACATGACATCATCTAGCTCTAGGGTGCATTTTCTGCAGTGCATTTTTTAAAACTGTTTAACCACTAGTTTTTTTTTCTCATACTTAACTGAGCAGTCACTCATGTTCCCACATTACCTCATGTCTGAAATCTGTCACACGACTTTTACCCGCATTCTATTCATAATAACGCAACAGAGCAAGAGAGGAGCAATAGTAATACACGTCTAAAGAGAGTTATTTTTTCAGCCCTGTGCTCTGTTCAACGGGCAGCGCCAGACTTGTCGGGTTTTTTTCCCAGGCACAGCCTCTGCGGAGCAGCGGGAACCGTGAGTCGTGATGGTGAGCAGGAGTGGGAGCATGCAATATTTATAACAGCTGAGAAGCCAACAAGCCGGTTTGTGTGCAATTTTTTTTCCTTCCACCCGTACAGTGCGAGGCACTCACCGCACAACCTTTCCAACCTGCAGCCCACTGCCTCCTACACCTCTCTCCCGGCCTACTCCATCTGTGGAGGGGAAGGACGGAGAGGAGCACACACTGAAATAAAGTAATGCATTCAATGTACTAGTTCTGTCTATATTTATTATGTGATACATTGTTGCAATTCCGTCTTTCATTTGCCAATAATTGAAATGTCCATTTACCACCCACATCTACTCTGTAGCAGCTGGAGGTTAAGTGATATAATTCCATTTCTCCCATGACTACACACAACTTACTCTCTTCCAAAAGACATACATTGAAAATGTAATCTGAAAATGTATTATTTTGCATGTGAAAAGTCACAAGGTTAGGATTCACTGGGGGGTTTTTGGGCAATGTTGGTAAATTTATCACGATTAAAGATCCTCTATTTGTCACAAACACAGTTATACAAGCATAATAATATAATATAACATAATAAAAAGCACTTAAATATATGTAAGATGCTAAACATAGCAACAAAATATTAAATAGAAAATTAAATCTTGGAACCAAGTGATAAAACCATGTAGAAAAACATATATTCAGATAAACATTACAAGTGTAAACAATCATTTCCAAGCAACAAAATGGTATATGTAATTTCCCTCAGTCACATTCAACTTGATAAGATTTTGTCGCCAAAATATCTAAATTTGGAATGTTGTACTATTTTCAAACGATTTTAGGTTCATGTGCTTGTAAAAGATCCCACCCTGATTTATATTGTGTATTAATGTGGAAACGATACAAAGGCTTTCAAATGAAAGCAAGTGCATTCAAATGCATGACTTTTTTTCAGTGTGCCAGACTGGTGGGACAGTGTGAACCGGCGGGCTACTGTGGGAGGGATGCAGGCAGCAATGCCCACGCCAGCAGTTACCAACTGTTCCTGATTTCCATATGCAACACTGCTGTACTTTGCATAAAAGAGCAGTGGAATCTGCCTGGGAGGCAGAAAACCATAAAACTGGCACATAGTAGAAAGAGGAGGTTCTCATGAAACAGGTTAGGCAAGGTAGTTTATTCCTGCGAGGACACGCACACATGCTTATTCACACTGTAGACAGTAGCAGAAGAAATCCTACAAATCACAAATCTCTATATTCAGAAAATACTCAGGAACCAGAATGTAATTCCTGCACCATGTAAGATGTATCAGAAAAAGCACTCATTAAGCCGATCAATAAGAAACCAACTTCTGAAAATAGCTTTTCCTCAAACAAATCTTATATAAAGAGTTATTAATTTATATTGTTAGCTTTATTGTGTGATAGAGGCCACATACTCTACATTAAACTACATACACTATACTGCAAATTCCTCTTTATCACTGAACCCCTGAGGATGATATACATCACCTTTACAAACTGTCAGTACAAACACTATCCTATTGCAAATAACTACATTAAAGCCACATTAAATGGTGGTAAGTTGCATTACACGTCTGTGCATGTGTTTTTCTCGAAATAGTAAGTACAATCAGCTCTTTCCATTTGTTCCTGCTGGTTCCCATGGAGCTGCCTGTTCTTGCGTCCTCACACTCTCTCTCACGCTCCTACTCACACCCACTTGAGCAGCCACCCACATCCACATCACAGAGAGGAGCGCACCTTCTCCTGGACCCGTTAAAGACATCCATACTAAGGAAATGAGGAGGAGAATTTTAAATGGGCCTACCATTCTTTTTTCTTAAATTCATCCAATCCAAACCTTATTAGCTTGTTTCTTTTATTATTGGGTAAACATAGAAATAACTGCTCAGAATGATACATAGTCATAACATGGACAAGTGCGCCCTCAGCTGGAAAACTTGTCCTCAGAATGCCACTTCAAACAAACACACAAACACACACACACACACACACACACACACACACACACACAAACACACACACACAGGTGCTGGTCATAAAATTACAATATCATGACAAAGTTGATTTATTTCAGTAATTCCATTCAAAAGGTGAAACTTGTATATTAGATTCATTCATTACA
>JBBJLR010028818.1:0-12716 GCA_037577145.1 Brachypetersius gabonensis
CTCTCTCTCTCTCTCTCTCTCTCTCTCTCTCTCTCTCTCTCTCTCTCTCTCTCTCTCTCTCTCACACACACACACATCTGTTCTTTCTGTCTTTTTTCATTTTAATTTAATTGTATTTAAATTATTTTTTTTACTTTTAAAATTTACTCTCTATTTCTCAGTCTCTCTCTCACTCTGTCACTCACACACACACACACACACCTACGTATCTGTTTGTGATAAAATAAAGCATCTCAGTTTGTTCTCTCTCTCTCTTTCTCTCTCTCTCTCTCTCTCACACACACTCCTACGTATCTGTGTCGTTCTCTTTGAAAGTGAGTGTAAATCCTAAGCAAATATTTAACAGTATGGCAGGATCGTGGGAGCTGATCATGTCTGACATTTACAGCTAATCTTCCAGTCAAGGCCTCTCTGCTAATCTGACAACAAATCCAGAGCAAATGAAAGAGGGCTGAACCAAAGAAAAACAATCAATCCAGGCGAGAAATCACAATACAAACACCTCTTATGTTGCCCATTAATTAAGTATAATAAGCTCATTTTCACATGGGAACTTCAGTAATAATGACCCAGAATACATTCAACCGCCAGCCAGGATTCAGGAAAATCTGGCTTCGTTTGGACCCGACTTCGTTTCTGACAGGAACAAAATGGCTCATGGTTCTTTCGAGCGTTTCAGAAACGGAATCGGCTTCCCTGGCATGTTTCCTGGAGGCCTGGCTGATATTCCATATTTTACAGCACACGCATCCTTTCACAGCATAGTTGGCACGACTTTACATTGCAAATGACATTCATTTGCCAGATTGTTTTCAGTGCGGGAAAGTTTCATACATCTGGTCCGGAGCACTTCCCAGCTCTTCTTCATCTAACAGGATCCATTTGAGGTTTATTTTACATGTACTGGTTATGCTCGGATTTCCAAACTCATTAGGAGCTCCTTCCTTGTATCTACACACATTAGTCATTCTTTCAGAATCACCTACCATGTAGATGCACTAGGAACTGCCACAGAGGCAAAAATGCCATACTATACATCATATTTAGGTCGTGATATACAGCTCTGGAAAAAAAAAAAAAGACCATTGCAAAAAATGTTTAGTTTCTCAGGTTTTATCTTTTATAGAAACAAGTATTGAACTGAACAGCTTTGCCTTCGTTTTTAAGAACTGCTGACAATATTTCTCCCCATTTCCAAATAAAAGCATTGTTCTTTAAAGTATTATTTTAAAGGAAATGACAAAACCTCAGAATAAGAGAAATGCTGCAGCGTTTACAGAACCTGAATAATTCAAAGAAAACTAATCTCTGGTTCTCTCTTAAACTAAATGGCAATAATGAGCTTTGAGAAACTTCTAGTAGTGTTTCACCACACTGTAAAAATTTTTTGTCTATCCCAACTAATAATTCTTATGTAACTAATTACATCATCGTTCTTGATTTCTCTCAACTTCTGGTTTATATTTGTTCCACTAACTAATATTTTTAAGTTGGTCGAAAAAGACCTGAAATTCAGCTCAATTCATAATTGAGTGTTATGTCAAATTGCAGTCAAAGTACCATTAACACAACATTATCTATTAGACAAACCAACTCATGTAATGTAATGATGTAATGATGTATTTTTGTAATGTGTATTTTTTTTTTACTTTTTGAATTAAACCAACAAACATTCAAAAGCATCTTTTACATGGCTACTAAAATGCTCACATTAACCAAACTTTTAGACGTATGAAATGCAACATTTATTACTGAAGTTTTGTAAATCCACTGTTCCAATGGATAAAGTTACATAACAGTAATCCACTCACACATTGCTGGGTACAGCTTTACCAGTTTACCAAAAAGAACAGGTATTTTGCTATTATGCTCACTTCTTAAACTGCTGCAATCTTCAAAAACGTTTTAGCATAGATCCATGAGCGAATATAATGTGTATCAATTTTACAAATATTTCAACGAAACAATTCAATAAAGCACACAAGAAGGCCTCCAAAATACAACCCAATTAGGCATCCATAATAAATTCTGTAGGAACTAAGAAAGCTATCCTTTACTTTTTTCTCATGTACCATAAGAGTGCCATGTGCAGATGATGTTTCAGCAAAACAAAGCTATAAATAAAAACGTTGAAATACACAGTTCAGCTCTGACACAATGAATAAATTGCATAAATCACAGTTAAATAACTGTGATATAACAAGATACATATTCATAAGTGTATTATTGATAATGTCAATTATTGTTTATGAACAACAATCTGCAGTATTTTGTTATAGAGAACATTATAATTTCTACTGCAACTAAACTCTGCAGGTTATTCTTCAGTAAACAGCTGATCAAACGATTCTGTAATCACAACATCAGGTCAATCAAAAAATAAACGTGCAAGAAATTGAGCACACTAGCTCTTTAACAGTCTGGTTTTTAAAGACAGTGTCCGGGCTGAGCACTGCTCTCCTAGGAAAAGGAAAACCTTCTGATTGGTCTCAAATGTATATTGCCATTCTTTGGGGAATTTAGTGTTTAGGGCATAAATAAGCCCCAAAAGCAGTCCACATGCAGTTGGATGGTCAGCGAGTTCCTCAAGGACAACAATCTCCTCCAGCACAATTATGCTGTTCACTGACTCGGGGGGGATTGCTCCATCTTCAATGATCTGCAGGATGCCCATTTTCATGCCACCTTTGCTTTCCAACAAGTCAGCTGCCTAATGCAATAAACATACAACAATAAACAAAGATGTAAATATTAAATAAATATAATGTACTTTTGCTGGCATTTTTGAATCCCTCAAATATGAAGTTGTTAGTTCACAGACAGGATTAGGAACCTTGTATGAATTAGCTACAGCTAAACTAACATAATGATGCATTTACATTTATCAGTCGCTTTTATCCAAAGCGACTTCCATTCTCTAACTATAGGGGTCTCCCTGGAGCAACTTGAGGTTAAGGGTCTTGCTCAGGGACCCAGTGGTGGTGCTGAAGGTAGGATTCGAACCCATGGCCTCTTGGTCTGGAGGAAAGTATTCTACCCACTGAGCCCCTCCACCCCTGTACTTGGTCAATAACACTCCTAAGAACTTACCATGCAAGTCTTCAGGATAGTGGTGTGCTCCCTCAAGTAATATGGAAGTCCTTTAAGTGCTGTTACTATTCTACGATGTTTTGTCATGCCTGTGGTCTATAAGGACGAAACTAAAGTTGAATGGCTCTCTCCCCCACAAGTTTACCACACACAACACAACAACAGATTAACAAATACATACTACACAACATAATACCTGCTCATCCAGACTTTCTAACAGAGCGGTTATAGTATTGCTCTCTTTGGCTCTGTACATCTTGAGGAGAGGTGCTGAAAACTTGTCAAGAGAGGCATGGAATACTGTGTGGAGGTCAATTCCTGTAATTCTCTTAAATTCTACATATATTTAAACAGTCCAAGAAATACACAGACAAAAAGACATAGAACACAGAAATACACATACCAAAATGCATAAATCGCATAAATCACAGTTAAATAACTGTGGTATAACAAGATACATATTCATAAGTGTATTATTCATAATGTCAATTAATGTTTATGAACGACAATCTGCAGTATTTTGTTATAGAGAACAGATGTATTTGGAAGTGCACTGTTTAGAATCAGAATCCACACCACAAAGTCAGTCACAAAATAATGTTATTACTACTTTTAACAGCAAAGTTTGACAATGACCTGGCCATCTTTCCATCGCCACAGAAACAAGAGGTTCATCATGAATCTTGTTGAGAAAGTCATGTCCATCGTTTGGTTAAGTGTCATATTAATATTCTTCTTCCTCAACTCTTCCACACGGGTTATTCTCTCTCTTTCAAGAGCTTCTTCATCAAATCCATGTGGACGATCTGGAAGATAATTTACCTCAGAAGGCCTGGGTCTCTTTAGACCTCTCTGTGGTGTTTCTTTTTCTCTCTTGTTTACAGAAACTTCTAAGCATCCAACATTGCGTAATTTTTGTTGATAGTTGCCCATTTTGTATTTCAGGCTCATTTTCCATCCCTGCCAACCCGTTCCAGGGCCTGGCTCTTTTAGACATGGATGCTTGCGAACCAATGCTGCAGCTACACTCTCAAAATCTGCATCTGCGGGATATGCTTTAAAGGAGTACATATGCTCAGCTACTTTGTCCAGTACTTCCATCTTTATCTCCCGAGAGACAATTAGTGCAGATTTACCAGGTTTTTTTTCATAGACTTCAATTTCTTTTTGTAGTCGAAACTCCACGTCGTATGAAAAGTCTGTTGTAGGAATCTTCTCATCTTCTGCAGGGGTGAAAACGACCTCCCAAAAAACTTTCAAGGTCACTTTGTCAACAGGAAGTTCCTTTATGTCCATCAAATTGCATAGAGAATGATCAAAATCAGGGTCTTCACATTGGAGAGAAAACCCCTTGGCAATTTGCAGTTTGTCACACAAGACGTATTTCAGTTCCTCTAAGGATGAGGGAGTGCTCGGAATACTTAACTTCCAAATGTTGTCTGAACCAAGGATCACTCGGATTAGCAGTTCACAAAAACAAAAAAGCACTGAAAGGTAAGAATAAGAGATCATTAAACTGCATGAACAAACTAAGAATCTTTTGAGAGATACAAGTAGCTTTCCTCCAGTTCTGTATGCTGTCAGAGGGTAGTAATCATTTAGTTCTTGAGGGTGAACAATAACCAGGTCTGAGAAAGTGCTCTGAACCACCTCATACGATCGCAGATGCTCAGTGTACCATGAGCACATTTTTTTTCACCACAAAAGAAACCTCACCATCTATTATCAAAATGTTCTGTATTTTCCCAAACTCTAGTAAAGATCCTCAATCATCTTATTCGTGCATGTGGTTCCCTGTAAGGAGACTGTGTTTGCTAAAGCCGTGTATACTGTCTCTGAACTACAGAGCTCAACTTTGGTTCAAGTGAACGCAAGAATCCAGAAGATAAGCTTCCAGCTGGTGTTTGTTTGCCAAAGTGTGCAGAATGTTTTTGAAATTGTGACAGTCATGCACTACCTTCTTAAGAAAGCTATTCTTGGCCTCATACCTCATAGTCCACATGTCTATTAAGGGGCCAAAGCAGCGAAACAGATGGGGGCAGTACTCCACAAAATGTTTTGATTTAAGTTTTTCATTTGGAAAAACTGCTCTCAGCAACTGCCTGTGATCAGAAATCTTTGTCTCTAAACACCACAGTGTTTCCTCTGAACATTTAGAGAAACAGACAAATTTCGACAATGTCTTTTAAAGTCATTAATGTCACACCTTTTCTTTTTCTGGCACAAGATGACCAACCATGAAAGCAAAAAGTCTAAGCAGTGTCCAATTCTCATGTCCATTACCCCCAATAGTCTATTTTGCTGAGAATCTTTGCTGAATTCGTTGTGGTCTGTTCACTCGATCAGAACTATCGTACAGAAATGCCAGTATGATATTGTTGAGCATATCCAGTGGAAAATATTTTTCTGAAATCAACCTTTGGAGACACATGGAAAATTCAAATGGGACAATGCCTTCAAAGAGATCATGCAACAGATCTGGGGGGAATCCTGTTACAGGATGAAAAGACTTTCTTAAGACGCATTCTGCTTTCACACCATTGACACAAATGAGCTCCTCGTTTGATTTCAACTGATCTACAAAGCTGTCGTACAATTCCACTGTCCTTAACTGAAAAAATCCGTCGCACTTCAGTTACTTGAACTTCATTTAAAGAAGCCAAACAAAATCGACAGAATTTTTCCACCCTGAAAGTCTCCTGAAAACCTGCGAGTCCGTGTGCCCCGAGATTATCAGCAGATACTGTGATAACAGCTCCTTTAATATTTTAGTTCAAGTTTTCCAGAAAAAGTTTTAAATCAATGATAAGTGGAGCAAAAAACATGTCATACCCATAAATCTTCACATCAATACCTTTGCCCAGGATTAGATTAGATTAGATTAGATTCAACTTTATTGTCATTACACATGTACAAGTACAAGGCAACGAAATGCAGTTCAGGTCTAACCAGAAGTGCAATAAGCAGCAAGTGCAGGATAAAGGTAAATGTTATAAGTTATGAGTTATAAGTTATGAGTATACGTAAGGTGATATGTACAAGAAGAATATTTACAGATGGATGTACAGTAGTATAAACATAATATACAGTTTGTATTAACTATAATCAGGAATTAGAAGTAGATGAACAATTTTACAGTGATCTTAAATATGGAATGGATATGAACAAAATTTACAGTTTAATTATCTTCAGGGTTTACATATGTATAAAAATATATAAACAGGATTTACAAACGTGTGTGTGCAATAGATATATACATTTACAAGTGGATATGTACAATGTAGTGCAATGATTATGTGCAAAAATGTGCAAATTAAATAGTGCAAGATGCAATGTGCAAGAAATGTGCTACCTGGACAGAATGAAGACAACTTCTGAACTCTGAAGGCCAATTAAGAAGAATCAAGTAAACTGCAGTAACTTTGTGTTTGCAATCTCAAATTCATCAATATACAGAACAATTTTAACTCTATACCAGCAAAGAAATGGTTGTGTTTATAATAACAACCATCTGCGAAGGATGTGTAGTATCCTTGGGTGTTGTCCCTGGGATTCAAAGTTTGCTGGAAAACATCTGGTTGTGCTAGTCAGTTTTTCAAATTCTTCAAAAGTGGGACATAAACAAATGTTCTTTTCTTTGCTCTGTTAAATAAATACTCAATGGGTTCCACTACGTCAAAATTGTTTTTAAAATATGCGTTTCTTCTGTGGTCTGTGGAAAAGGGTCCTGACCAGTTTTTGAAACTTTATGAATAACTTTATGAATAACTTTATGAATAACTTTATGAATAAACTTTATGAATAACTTCTGAAATTTCTTCAAGAACAGATTGTGTTATGTTACAGTTAAGCTTCTTAAATATTTCTTCAATCACAGTAACTATGTGCGAGTTTGAAAATGAGACAATATCATTAAGATTTTCGATTATCTGCTGTGTGGCACTTTTGATACATGCAGGACTGTCTGCATGCACAAAAGCAATGATGCAAGCTTGAGTTCTAATTGGGCTTCTGAGTTTTCACTTTCTAGAGGAATATTTGTCTCGATATTTGAGTCACATTCATCTATGGGTGTTTCTTCACTTTTAACAAAAGGTCTATCAAGGCCTTCTAACGGAGCCTCCTTGCAAGTCAACAATGATGGTCTAAAAACAGAATGATTTGTGTTTTCTGTTTCTGTGGACTCTAAAGGTAGTAAGCACATTACTTTTAAAAGAGGAAACTGGAAAATGGACTTTTCACTGTCTCATGATTCTTAAAGTGACCACTGAAGTGACTGAAAAAGGTGTGCTCTTGACAAATATCTTGAAAATCACACAATTCACAAGTTAATATATTATAATTAGGCTCTTTTGTTTTTGAATGTGTTCCGCTTACATGAGTTTTTAAAGCACCTGCAGTCCGGAATGAACACACACAATTAAGGTATATGCACTGCAATGCTCTATTATTCAAGTGGTGCCAATGTCTTAATCTGTAATGTTTTATGAGTGCATCTTGTTATTCCTTATTTTTGCACACATGAAGCAAAATTGTACATGAATTACACAACAAAATAAAGGTTACATTTAATTATTATACTGAATAGGGCTATAGTTTTTTAAACCATGATCACAGATGACTTACCCAAACAAGGCAGCCTCGATATCAACTCTTTGGTAGGTATGCTCTGAAATGCAAAAGTTAATAATTAAATTGCAGTAAACTAGTAATGCACATAACAACAATCATTTTACGTAGCATTTAAGGACCATTAGTTAACCGTTCATTTCCAACGCTGTGTATAGTTTTGATTGTTTATTATATTTTTATGCGATTTATGGGTCTGACGCGTAAAAATACCGGAGTCGACAATTTTCACTATTTGCTGCAGCTCTATTTATAGGATCTCGAAAAGAGTTAGTGTCAGTCACTTTGTAAAAAAAAAAGTGCAACAAAACTGCAGGATAAAATTTCTCATCATGCTCGCATGAACTAACCTTATACAAATAACTTACTATGTGTGTATGAGTGAGGGGTGATGCTGTGTGTGTGTGTGTATGAGACAGTGTTAAGTTTGAGAGTGTGTGTGTGTGTGTGTGTATGAGAGAGGGGTAAGTTTTTGAGTGTGTGTGTGTGTGTGTGTGTGTGTGTGTGTGTGTGAGAGAGGGGTAAGTTTGTGAGTGTGTGTGTGTGTGTGTGTGTGTGTGTGTGTATGTGTGTATGTGAGAGGGGTGAGATTGAGAGTGTGTGTGTATGACCTAACAAATAACTGACAATGTACCTTATATGGTCTAAAAGATGCAAACAACTACTGCGGTAATGTTTAGAAAACGCAATGTGCATTTATAGCGTCCACGATATACACGTTTAATGATGAGCATAGAAATAACCAACAACAATAAATTGTTTGCTTCATCTAAACTGTCGAATACACTAAAGTCGCTGAAATAAAGTTTTGTTCCTACCTCGCAGAAGTGGCGCGCATCCAGTACGTCTTCAAGTTAAGAAATGGCGATTCTTTCATTTATACAAAATAAAAAACGGAAAATTGAGAGAGCAATTTTAAAACCATTGTAACAATGTAACACACGCCTTAAAATTGTAGCAACTTAGTTTTTTATAGATGCCGAGCCTTTTCAATGTATAATTTTTTACAGTGAGCATCCAACTGGTCTCAGTATGTAGATGTAACATAAAAGTACATATAGCATACATCTTTTCTGATGAAAGAGAAAACGGACAGAAAAAAGTAATATACAGTAATTCCCTGATTTTCGCGGGGGTTACGTTCCAAGAGCAAAAAATGGCTAAAATGCCTATTTTTAAAGTGTAAACCCTAAATATGCCCCATTTAATTTCATTGTAAACTCAGTTTAATACATTACCCTTAAAGAAAATGTTGAGGTAAATAAATAATCATAATCAGAAAACTATTGCTTAAAAATCATTAGCAGTAGCGGTTAGCAGTAGCAGCGAGCAAAGACTCGTACACAAAAGAAAGGTTGAAATAACTCTCTCTACCCACATGTTCAGACAGAGCACAGCTTACTAATACTAAATAAACTGAGATAACTTTTTAAAAGTTTAAAACACTAAAATACGAAGACAAGAGATGGAGCAGTCATGCTACATGCTGCAGTTTGGCTTTTTCTTCTTCTTCTTCTTTTCATGGCGGTTGACAACTTTTCAGTGTATTACTGCCACCACTGGACTTGTGGGGGTAATACAGTTCGGTTCTCAGAAAAAAATCTGTGTTAGACTGAATTCGCAAATGCTGATCTGCGTAAAACCGAGGTTACTGTAATAGGTCTACATCTAAGTAAACATTTAAAATTGTATAATATAATTTAAACAGGGACAAACAGGGAAAATACAGTCCATGTGGAACCATATCATAGGATAAGCACTTAAGTGCAAATTATGACCTATGTGCTTCCCTATAACACATACTGTGGTCCACATATCATGCTGGTCCACCTCTACCGTTGTAGGTTAGGTTATTCATAGTTGCATGTCAGTCCCCTATACCTCGTTCATCAAAGGAAAGGAAACACCGTAGGACCACCAGTAATAAATGATACCGGATCGGAGGGCTAAGTAAAGTAACACCTATCAATAGCTCACACTCTGTAGCATCACATCTGAGAGCACCTTCACAACAGTGAAATGATTAAATGAGCTGTCTAGCAAGAAACCGGTCACTTTTCTTTAAATGTTGAGATTTCAAAACTAGCACAGAACAAATAATGATGCACAATTACTACTGTTAGTCTGTAGTTGTGCATAATTAACTATTACAGCCAATCGTATAAGGTGGCTAAAAGAATTGATCCAATTCAATTTCAACTTAATTTAATTTATATAGC
Organism: Brachypetersius gabonensis; assembly: GCA_037577145.1. Lineage (NCBI taxonomy): Eukaryota > Metazoa > Chordata > Actinopteri > Characiformes > Alestidae > Brachypetersius > Brachypetersius gabonensis. Next base: position 9,939 of record JBBJLR010028818.1, read on the forward strand.
GGTTTTTACAACCAAGTTCTCACAATGCAGCTTTACAGAGTCCAGGTCCAGAGACGAGGAAAAACTCCCTCAAATAATCAGATTCTAACAGCCTGTAACATGACGTGGATTCCAAAAATGAGGCTTATTTTGATGCTCTCTTTTTAAGAGAAAGAGAATGGGGTTTATTCCATCCAGCCCTAAAACTACCAGATAATGTTTGAACACAGTGATGCCCCAGTTGTATATGGATCAGTCACACGCGGATTCTTTTGGAGAACCGAACTCATAGTTTTACGCTGAAATCCCTACAATACCGTGGAAACTGCAAATATCCTCCACCTTTTTTTGCTTTTTTGTGGCAATAAATATATGTTTTTCTGGATGTTTTCACACAAGGGGACACACAAGGGCAGGCTATAGCCGACCTGGAAGCACTTTTTTTTATTTCTCCATGGTGCAAGCACTCAGACACTTCAAACTCCACAGTTCGGTCGATCTCCAGGAGACCTTTCCAACGAACTCTCGTTTGTATTTTTAGCCTGAGAAGATCAGGGGTTATTGCCTGAAAACTATTCACCTTGCTGTGGTGTCCCAATACTTTTGTCCTGAAACCTTCAGGAATTTAAATAAAAAAATAGGCGAATACGGGTTTACCTTTACATTTTCTTTAAGGGTAATGCATTAAACTGAGTTTAAAAGGAAATTCAAGTGTTCTGGGAGCAGATTCGGGGGCATATTTAGGGTTTACACTAGTATTTTTAGGCATTTTTATGAAAACGCTACAATGTGGTTTTTCACTGTATGCGGGTGCTCTTAGAACAAAGCCCTCACGAAAAGCAGGGCTTACTGTATACAAAAAAAAAAAAACTAAAGTAAATGTACAAACAAGCAGTACCGCAGGATGCAACAAATATTTCGGACGAAGTGGAAACTGTGTGTAAATGTGATCAGCCTTGGTGGCTCCTGTAGATTCCCCTTTCATGAGATCAGATTAATGACAGAATATTCAGGTCAGTTAAACCACTCCCGAGAAAATAATGTCCTTTTTTTAAAATACTGTATCACCTTTGGAGCGAATTTAACACCTCGCAACACATGACTGGTTATCTGAGGGAAAAGGGTGAATACACATTTGTTCTTCTTTGTGGGTTATTAAAAGCAGCTATACACCAATTTGTTTAATTGACTGAATAATTACCGAATGAGTTCTGTGAACCCCAGTGACCCGAGCCTGTCACTAGTTCTTTTTCTTTAATGCCAAAGTTTGGCCAACTAGTTTATTATGATTAATTTAAATTGCAGAGTGCAGGGTTAAGCCGCAGAAGCACTTAAACAGAGTTGCTGTTTAAACCACACACGTTTCTAAACACACACTGTGGCTCCAGAAAGGGCCGGATGAGCTCAGGATACATCTCCTGTTGGTCTAGAGGTTTTCACATGCAGTGCAGAGAAAGAGAGCAGTATAAACAGACAGTGAGTTTCTACCCATTAATAAAACTGATAGAGCTGCACTATATTTACTGATAACACATTTAAATCACAAAGGCTGTCAGTGAGAGCAGGCGGGAGAGATATAGAAATATAGACATGTAGCAGTATGATAAACATCACTCCTCTCTCTCTCTGTCTCTCTCTCTCTGTCTCTCTCTCTCTCTGTCTCTCTCTCTCACTCTCTCTCTCTCTCTCTCTTTCTCTCTCGCCCCCCATCTCTCACTATGTGTCATCCTTTGTCTTCTGTCACTTCTTTCTCTACTTTCTTTTATTTTCTCTCTCCCTTCCTTTCTCTCCATATTTCTTCTTTTCTCTCTCTGCATTCTTTCTGCTTTTTTCTTTTTCTTTTGGTTTTATTTTTCTCACTCCCTTTTTACTTTTATTTCCATATTTGTTCTGTCTTTTTCTGCCTTTTTTATTTTTGCGCTATTCTCCCTCCTTTTCTTTCTCTCTGCATTTGTTTTCATTCTCTCTCATTCTCTCTCTCTCTCTCTCTTTTCTTTCTTTTATTCTTTCCTCTTTCCCTCCTTCTTTCTTTCTTTCATTTCCTTTCCTTCTTACATCCTTACATCCTTCTCTCCGTCCTACTTTCTTTCTGTCTGTCTGTCTGTCTTTCTTTCTTTCTTTCTTTTCATCTTTCTTTCTTTCATTTCCTTTCTTTCTTACATCCTTACATCCTTCTCTCCATCCTACTTTCTTTCTTTCTGTCTGTCTTCCTTTCTTTCTTTCTTTCTTTCATTCTTTGTTCTTTCTTTCTTTCTTTCTTTCCATCTTTCTTTCTTTAATTTCCTTTCCTTCTTACATCCTTACATCCTTCTCTCCATCCTACTTTCTTTCTTTCTGTCTGTCTTCCTTTCTTTTTTTCTTTCTTTCTTTCTTTCCATCTTTTTTTCTTTAATTTCCTTTCTTTCTTACATCCTTACATCCTTCTCTCCATCCTAATTTCTTTCTGTCTGTCTTTCTTTCTTTCTTTCTTTTCATCTTTCTTTCTTTCATTTCCTTTCTTTCTTACATCCTTACATCCTTCTCTCCATCCTACTTTCTTTCTTTCTGTCTGTCTTTCTTTCTTTCTTTCTTTCTTTCCATCTTTCTTTCTCTCATTTCCTTCCTTTCTTACATCCTTACATCCTTCTCTCCATCCTCCTTTCTTTATCTCATTCTTTGTTCTTTTTTCTCTCTTTGCATTCTTCTTCCTTTCTCTCTCTCTACATTCTCTCTCTCTCTCTCGCTCTCTCTCTCTCTCGCTCTCTCTCTCTCTCTCTCTCTCTCTCTCTCTCTCTCTCTCTCTCTCTCTCTCTCTCTCTC
>JBBJLR010028838.1:0-12716 GCA_037577145.1 Brachypetersius gabonensis
TTTGGGAGGGTTTTAGCTTTTCATATGAGCTATTTCTAACACCAATTGATTAATTAAAAGTCAGGTTAATAGCAGGTTTCTACAAAATAGATAAGCTACAAGACTTTTGTCAGGGACTGTAAAGGAAAACGACTACTATATCCTCTGCAGAGTATCGCTTTCAGAATGCAAAATAGACATACAGTAATTTACTACAAACATAAATAGTAATTCAAATATAAATGTCCAGTTATTGGCTGTTGTCCTCCTGTTTTAGTCAGAGGGGGCGGACCGGCAATGCCCTCAAATATGTTCCCAGAACACTTTAATTTCATTTTAAAATCAGTGTAATACATTACCCTTAACAAAAATATAAAGATAATCTCGTATCCCTACTGTACAGTTTACACTAAACTCCTGCAGTGCTAGCGAGAGAGAGAGACACAGAGGTTTAAATACAGGCAATACTCATGCTCCATAGAAGTTTTTTTCGGGTCACGTGGATTGCCAATATTTAACCCTTTTCCGGAGCGCGTGGATTACCCGTATTTAAACCTCCCTCTCTCTCTCACGCTAACGGAGTGCGTGGATTACCTGTATTTAAACCTCTCTCTCTCTCTCTCTAGCTAGCATTTTAAGGCCTTCATTTGACCAAAACACAACGTGTTTTTTCACCATACGCAGGTGCTCTTGGAACGGAATCCCCGCGAATAACGGGGGATTACTGTACATACAGACCAAACCATGTCTGAACCACATACACAACCTCTACACAAATTACTGATTTGAGGCAGGTAAGTCATTTAGGTTTGCTTAGTTTTAGTTGTTGGGGTATAAACGTACTTGTTATACATACTTTCACAAATAAAGACTCAAAAATTTCTGTAGAAGGACCACTTTCTGTTCCTTAAATAGCTTTTAGATAGAATGGTTTTAGTAACAAATTGGAAAGTTTTTATTTTGTACACTGGAAAACCAGTGTAAAAATACACAGTACCAATAAAGAATGAAATGTTAGCAGCCATGGAACAAAATTAAATTATAATATTGTATTCATGGTCAAGTTGGATGTAGTGGAAGTAGCACATTAGTACATTTAGGCCTCGTTCACACTGCAGGTTTAATGCTCAATTCTGATTTTTTGCCTATATCCTATTTTTTTTACCTTCTGTTTACGCGTTTTTTTATATTGTGACCCATATCCAATTTGCTTGTTTACACTTGCTATAGCAAAGGGGAGTTGTTACACCACACAGTAGCCAAGATGGACGAACGCGAAATATGCTTAATGCTAGCTCTGCTATATATGCAAAATTCACCAAATTACACCATGATTTTGAGGCTGAGAAAAAGGAAAAGGGCGATTATTGCAGCCTGCGCATATGCTTCAGTTATTATGGCCTCGACCATTCAGAGGAATGTCTGGGTGTGTGAGGGATCTTAGAATTGGTGGTAGAATATTGTGGCGGGCTTTAGCGAGGAGCTGTGGGACCGAATTTTTAGAATGAGCAAGCCAACTTTCGATTGGCTGTGTCACCGTTTGTCCGCATTCCTCTCTTACAACGACACAACATTTTGCCGGCCATCCCTTTGCAGATGCGCCTCAGGGTTGCTCTCTGGTGGCTTGCAGCAGGTGCGGGCTATCGCACATTCGCATCTGTTTGGGATCAGCAGCGCATCAGTGTACCTGATAGTTAGAAAAATCCGATCTGCCTGTTTACATGACAGTCGCATTGGCACATATCAGATTTATATCCGATTTATTTCCACATATGAACAAGCCCTGAAACCGATCTCAAAATATCCTAATGCATGCGTTTTTTTTCCTGTTTACACTGTCATGGAACAGATCCGATCTGTGTCACATATGAGCAAAAAATCGGAATTGGGTCACATTTAACATGACTGTGTAAACGAAGCCTTAGTGTCTGCTCCTTTTTAGTTCCCTAAAAAAACAGCTTTTTAGATCTCTAAAACTCTTCTGTGGCTTCACTTTGCCGAATGCATGATTTACCCTCTCCCACCATGGTGTGAGCACCCAAGAATGTCGTGGAGCGGTGTCATATGCCACGGCACTTGAAAAAGCAAAGCCAGCAAAATCAAGTGTTCCAGACAGAATTGTTATGCAAGTGGCGCAAAAGGCGAGGCTGAGTATTTTTGGTTGAAGGTTTTATTAGCAAATGCTATTTCAGAGGAAACGTTCCGCTGAATCAAGAGAGCAGGAAGGCCAGTGTTGACAACACACAGTACTAAGAAAGAGTCAGCAACCATGGAGCAAAATTTAATTAAGTAATTGGATTAATGCTCAAAATGGAGATCTTAGTGAAAGCAGTAAGGAAAAAAGTTTCTGATTGATTTTGTTTGATTGAAATCTAATGTCTATGTAATACTGCTGACTTTGAAAACAAGTAAAATATCTAGCTCTTCTCCCCAAAAAATCTTTAATCCACATCTTGAGCCACCTTGATGTGTTTCAGAGCATCACTGTCAGCCTTTACAAGTCTAATAAAAGAGAGCACATTTCCTTGCATGGCTGTTTGAAAGCCTAATAACACAGGTCAGCAAAAAAATAATAAAATAAATTGTAATTTTCAGAAACCACAACACATTTTTCTAAACCAGTTTTTCATGCTGATTTCAGATCTGCTTTCAGTTTTTTCAGTCACATCAACTTTTTGAATTATGAGTAATACAGTGGTACCTTGACTTACGAGTGTCCCAACTTACAAGTTTTTTTTTTAGCCGCCTCTTGTTCGATTTGTTGCAGTTATTTTGCTAAAGTTCATTATCTATCCATGTGTCCAAAGAAAGTGCGTGCGAAGGACAGTGCTGAGAAGTAGATAATGTGCATTGAATTAAAGAAATAAATTAAAGAAATAAAATATAACCAAGGTGTGCGTGCAGTGGGCTTGGTGAATCAAAATATTTTCTAAACAGCGGACATCTATCCATGAAAATATGCAGAAGCTGCTGATGGTGTGGTTGACGGAGAAGCGCTGGATAATCCTCCAGCGAGCTCCGTCACGGAACGAATTAAACTCATAAGTCAAGGTAACACTGTATTAAATTTGCAGTAGACTTGCATCCGTTTTTTATTAAAACTGTTTCAATATTTTCAGTGTGAAGTCAGATAAGCGCACACTGGGGCATAAATATAATGATGTGTCAGTCAGCTACCACTGTTTCTTCAAAAATGCTCAGCATATGATGATTATATGCTAATGATACCAACTATCTTGCAATATATAACTAGCTTCATCACAAAAACTGTATGTGCTAGAGAAAAACTAAACACAAATTTGAAATCAGCATCAAAAAACACTACAAAACCCACATAAACATATCTCTGGTGATTTTGACCTGTGTAATTTGCTATAGTCAAGGGAAATATGACAAAAGCAGTCCAGTCAAGCTTGCTGATCCCTTTTTTTTTAAACATAATTTCTTCTCCCAACACCCTCATTATAGACAGTAATATTGATCAAGAAGCGGCAGAAACACAGCCATCATGTGCAGCGGCTGGAAGCAATTGCAGGGCCCAGCATTATATACTGTTTAATAATTATTTTTTTGTTATTTTTGAGTCAACAAAGTATTGTAATACCTAAATTAAACATCAATAATTTGAAGTCTTCACTCCCCTTTGGTCTACAACCTGAGCTTAAGACTTATAGGGGTTTGGAGACCCCTGTACAGAGTGGACTGTGAGGCTGAATTCAATTGTGTGAAAGCCAATAACGCTTCTTCAGTCCACTGCACTGGTGCAGAACTAAATAATTGTTGCGTTAACTCCCACAAATGATGCTCACCTGAAAATAATTTGGAATAAATGTGCATAAAAAGAATGGGTCCTAAAACTGGACCTTTTGTCTCTCAAACTAATTTGGACTTGGATACTTTATGGCCCTTCTCAGCAAAAAAACGCCAACCAAACCCCACCCCCCAAAAAAACTCTAAAAGACACAGTGTAGCTTTTTTTCTCTTTCTCTCGCTCTGACTTCGGCGCGCATATCAACAAACCATCCACATACTGTAACAAACGCTGCTCTCGGGCAAAATGTATGTTTAAAATAAATTTTTCAAAGACCTATTTTAAGTGTTAGGGGACTCAAAATACCCCTGACACAATCTCGTAAACATGTACGACCTCTCTTGGAACTCAAACGCGAAGCAAAACTGACTGTCCAAAAGTAAAGAGACAGTGAAAAATGCATTCGCCAGATCACTCACAGGAACTCAAACGCGAAGCAACACTGACTGTCCAAAAGTAAAGAGACAGTGAAAAATGCATTCGCCAGACCATTCACTGAATGCAAATATAAAGCAAAACTGACTGTCCAAAAGTAAAGGGAGAGTAAAAAATGACTCACAGAACTGCATCAGAGCTCTGGGCAGTAATTACAACTGGATCACAACCCCCAGTCAAACCAACATCATGCTTGCCTTGTACCCACAAGGAAGCAGGAAGTAAAGCCAATTTACTCTCCTCTTCCTCAGAAAACCACAAAAAAAAAACAACCCCAAAAACAAACAAAACCAATATGTAATTCATACTGACCCCCGTACAGTTTCCCTCCGGGCTAGTGGGGTACTACTTCCATCTGCAATCAGTTGGTCGCCTGCTTGCAGATGCTCTCTTAGTTATGTTTCACACAAAGCCCGAAAAGAAAATGTATTTTGTTTAATACACTGTAACTTTCCCTTAATTTCTTTTAAAGCCGTTCACAGCTATGTCAACTGAAAACCAGATGCTCACACACTGTTCCTTGTACTATTATAGGATTGGATCACTCGTAATGTTATGATCATTCACTGCAAAATTTCACTATTAATTAATGCCTGGTAATAAGCTGGTATGCAGGAACTATTCACCCCCTTGTATACACATATTTATACATATAGGCTGTTCCGTCACTTGTTCTCCCCACATTGAATATCCTCTATCAGATATTATTATTATTATTATTATTTTTCCCCCTTCACCTAAAGCTGCCTCAAGTGTGTGTGAATTGTAGGTGTGTTGGCCATATGTTTCTTTCTACTTCCTCCATTCTTGCTTCTTGTAGATGTTTCTTCAGAGCCTCCTCAAGATCTTTTATTCTTCTCTCAGTGTCTCTCAGCCGCTCATTGTCACTGCACTCTGGACACTCTTGGTCACACTCGTCTCAGGCCTGTCTGCAATGTGGGTATTCCCGAGACCTTGTCCGTCGCGCTTTTCCCTCTGCCTCTACTCCTCATTCTGCTGCACCTCTGAACTGTGCCTTGCGCTGATGTGAGTGTTAGACTCTCACTCGAGGTCTGTAGAGGGAAGCGGGGGGTCTGGGGGGCGGGGGTTTCATTCGCTGTTTCACTTCTGCTTCTGGCTAGCTGCCGTGGGGATGGAGACTTATGCGCTTGGTTCGCTTTGCTGAGTTAATAGTGGCCAGTGAAAAATGTGTAATGTCTAAGATAATATATATATTATCTTAGTGTATATTTATTTATCAGCAGCAAAAAGAAAAATGTAATTAAGAGTCATTTTTAAAAAATGTAAATCCCAAACTCTCAATGTATCTAGATGCAGTCAAAGTATTTTTCGCACCTAACTTCCCATTTTAGCAGACTCAAACTGCTCCACACAACTTAATACTTAAAAGGAAAAAGAAAAAACTTAAAGAACCGGTTCATACAAACTCAAAACCTCCAGCAGCCTTACACTGCCTCAGCCCTCTTTGCTTTAATACTGGTAGCGACCCAGACCCAAAGGAAAAAGCCCACTATTCCAGGCTGGACTTCTTGCTCATACAAATGTTGTCTTGAAATAGGTTTCTAGACCGGACTCACCTCCCAGAGTCCTTTATGTCCAAGTTTTCTGGACTCAAACCAGTGGACTTCAAACCAGAGCAACCACACCTCAGCTTTGAAGTGAGCGAAGGATTTTCTCACCTATCATGGGTGGGGGTAAGACTAACCCACCCTCATCTCCCTCAGCGCTGGAGCGGCCCATGGCGGATCCCCCTCTCCGTCCCTAAAGTCTTTTTCGCAGGGCTTGAGATTGGGATGACGTCCATCGCAGGATCCAGCCGTCAGGTCGCTCAAGTTGTGAGGACCCATCTGGGGTGCCAAAATGTTGGGGCAAGAAAAATCAGCAAACAGACGAAGTCCTTCGATAAATTACTTTATTTTACTTCTGCAGAAGGAGAGAGTTTTTCGTCACCAGTCCTGGATTCTGAAGTTCTATCTGAATTCGTCCTTCGCAGAGGACTTCTTATACTTTCAAAATGACCATTCACCTTATCAAACATGGACAGAAATCATGGCACCTCCCCTGCGTCCCCATGGTGACAACCCTGAAGAAATGCTTTCTGGTCTAAAACAAAACACCTAATCTGAACTCTTTAGCTTGAAAACATAGTGTTTATGCAAAATAACAACCTTGATTTTATCATGTCACTGTGCCCTAAACTTCTGCAACCTTAACCATTATTCAGCAGAATCACCCTTAATATGAGTATAACTAGAAAGAGACATCTGAATATGAATCATCAACTGAATATACCAATTTCCCCTTACAATATGTGAATACAATGGAATATATGTATGATTGCGAAGTATATATGCAAATTTCCCAGACAGTAACATTTGTAAAGCCACTAATCTGGACAGTGTTTAATAACTGCAAAAAATGACATAGAGGTGCTCTTCCTCCTCATTCTCATAAGATGCCCACATTGAAACTTGATGAATGGTTGGTGCAGCTATAATATCTCAGAGGCAATAAGTTTTCTACCATCTGCTGCTCTCCTAAGGGCATGCCAACTTACCTCATAAATCTTTGCTTGCCTGTTTGTTGTAAACACATTTCCAGAAAAAGATTGGAGGCAGATTAAACTTGCTTCAAGAACACATTATACCCAATGGAAACTTTTTTGAAGAGGAAAACGCTGGTGTGAGTCATTTTAAGGCATTGGTGATAAATTCATCATTGTTGTACAATTATACTTTGTCTTAACCATGATTAAACCAAATCAGTGTTGAAGTTAGTTCACTTTGGCAGCTAGCCTAGTTGCTGTTTGGGAAACCTTCACTCATCAGCTATTGAGCCACATAAGGTCAGCAATGGAATGTGGTCAAGGCCATATGTTTGTTTTAGCCACAGCCACAGCCTTCTTTCCATGAATCCCTTTGCTGAAGGAAGAAGGTGATCTCATTGCCAGCACATCTCTTGGAGCAGCTGCTTAAAAGCCTTCTTCGGCTGTGTATTATGGCGAGCTTCACAGTGAGTAAGCTGAAGAAAACTGAATGAATGAATGGTAAAAGAATGCAGACTTCTTGGAGTTCTGTCACAGATTAAGCTTTGTGGATTTAGCCAGTTAGGAAGACAGTTGCGATGGCAACTACCATTTTGAGGGTTTGATTTCGCATGCTGCGACTGAGGTGTTTGGATTATGTCCGTGAAAATCCCAGAAATGTTACCCTGTCTTCTAAAAGTCAGCCAGGTGCTGATTTGTTGAGTCATACTCTGCCTCCATTTTAATCTGTTCTGTATGTTGAATTTCTTTAATCTGTTTCATGATGTGCTTACCATCGATTTTGTGAAATGGAGTCTAAATCAGCAAGAGTTTTTGTAGTCACGATTGCCAACGATGTACGACCTCGGCTGATTCTTCAGTTACTCCATCAGTGCTGCAAAATGAGAGCAGCAGCTAAAATTAGATTTCAGGCTTTAGCCCCCCTCCACTACCAACTGACACGCACACTTAGATAGCAGACATCAGTCACTTATCCACATTTACGTAAGCCAGACTTGCCTCAGTGTCTGTGCTATTTTAGTCATTACCTTACAGTCCAGTATTTCAGCCGAGACAAATCAGGTGAGGTGATGAATGGTCTCACAGTGTGATAGGGACAAAGAAGAATGATTAACAGATCTCTCGAAAACAAATAAATTAGTTCCATCAAATGAGCATTTTTACCATTACTAGGTTTATCACTGCAGTTTACCTTACATTCATTCGCATACCTTACATGAATGTACTTTTTACATATTGTGACGAGCCGGCAGGCAGAACTGGCTCCCATGAGCCTTGCGGGCGGAGTGAGTGGCCTTTTTGACCGTTAAATTGTGTTTTGGGGATCTTTGAGGGGAGGAAGTAGATGTGTGTGATGTTTAATGTGTTTATGTGTGTAAATTGTGTCATTGTGCCCTCTGCTGGAGTGCTAGTGGTGCGGGTGGGGTTGCAGGCGAAACGCGGACTCTTTGTTGGAAAGATAGGTGTGGTTCTGTGTTGTGTTATTGAAAGCTGTGAAGCTTACAATAAACAAGAAAGCTTGTGAAGATCCAGATGTCTTTGCTTTCTCTCTCACGCTCGCCACAATATATCTAATCAGATAACAAAAGTTGGTACTGAACCAGACTTAATTTTCAGTCGTTCAGCAAAACCAGCTCTGTACCAGTATTGCCCCAAGTTGAGGAAACAGTCTTCGGCAAAATGTTTGGCGCAGACATACAAATTTTTAGGAAATCATGTCGGCGCATTTCCAGAAAAAATAAAATTCACCCGCTGGTTCTTCAGAGGCTGTCGTTGGAGCAAATTATTTAAGGGAGGGGGGGGCAAAATTCTCTGGGCGGGCAAAGAACGAGAAATGGGAGGTAACCTGTTCCTGTGTGATGTCTTACGGGGCCAAATTTCACATCGGGCCATCTGAGCTGTCGCTCTCTGAATGGCTGAGCAGGATGATCAAATCACTCTTTACACCTGTAGCCATTTCTAGCCACTGCAGGACCATAGGCAGGCTAGGGGAACTCATATTAATGTTAAAAAATCTCGCAAAGTGAAATTTTCATGTCATGGGACCTTTAAGGTAAATCTTTATTAGTCCCACATGTGGTAAATTTGTTATGCCTGGCCCTAAGGAACTTTTTAGCTGGGATTTTTTTTTCAACCAGAACAAAATACACCACACAATGTTCCCAACCAGTCTCCTGGATTTTATGGCCCTGATTTCTCTGAATTTCCCATGAACAAAAATGAAAACGGATGGAGCAGACAGATTGTAATCATAGTAATGTTTGAAAAAGGGAAAGAAATATATTTTTAATTTATTTATAAGGATCCTTCTTTTCCATGATTACTGGTTATTTCATACATAACACCCCTCCTGTTTCATATGAGCAGTTGTCATTCCCACTACAATCATAAATAAGCAATCATGAATCATGCTGTTTGATTTAATGATGCCTATTGTAGGATGGATGTATCTTTTTAAAAATGGTAATAAGGTAAGTGTTACAGCAACCCCCCCGTTATTCACGGGGGTTACGTTACAAGAACACCTGCGTATAGTGAAAAACCACGTTGTTGTGTTTTGGTCAAAAAAATGCCTTAAAGTGCCTATTTTATTAGTGTAAAACCTAAATAAGCCCCCAAATGTGCTCCCAGATCCCATCAATTTCATTTTAAACTCAGTTAAATACATTACCCTGAGAGTAAGAGAGAGAGAGAGAGAGCGAGCGAAAGAGGTTTAAATATGGAGTCCCGACGGCCACGCACGGGAGCCAGACGAACTAAAATGAGTTTAAAAAAACCCAAAACATATTGCAACGAAAAAAGCAAGATTTCCGCGTAAAATTATCAGTTTCGTTCTAAAAAAAAAAACTGGATGTGACTGGATCCGCGAGCCCCGATCCACGTAAAACTGGGCGATTACTATATATCACTCTAAATGTGTCCCTGATAAAATGTTTCACTGGGTTAATATTTACAAATCAAACTTGGGCTGTCACGAGTGGACTGTTTGTAGATAAAATGTGTTAAAATGCATATACCTCACATTAAAATATAATTACAGGTCTGCCCAAAATCAGCAAAACTTTTGTGATTTGACTGCATGGATTATTTTGTTTGGTGAGCTAGGCATTCATCACATGGTGTCAGTGGTTCTCAGTCACCAGTTACATGTGGAGCATCTACATATGTGCTCTATTTCTATGCAAGAGGCATGAAACAAAAATGTGGAATGTCTTAGGGTTCCCTTAGGACTTATTTGAGAACTTCTGCATTCTATTCATATTACTATTTGAGTTGAGTATAATGTATCTTGTTATAATATATCCTTAGTCATTATACTAAACAAAAATGTTCCACAAAGGTTCTTGGAGTTATGCCGTAGAAGAGTAATTCAATTTTAAATATAATTCCCTAGAAAACCTGTTCCATAATAGTGTGAAAAACATTTTACATTTATAATGAACTTAAAAATAATGTAAAGATCACCAGTTCTAAGATCTTTTGCATTATGTGGAGAACCTTTTAAATATTTCTTCACACTTAACACACATTCACAAAAATGGTTCCTTTGGGAACTGCTCATTTCAAGGTTCTTTAGGGAACAAAAATGGTTTTTTTTATGACATCACTTACTCTATTCTTCTCTTTGGCCAGGCTCTGTGTGGTTGCACAGTGAACATTCCCACTATGGAGAACCGTGTGATGTCGCTTCCCTACAACGACATCATCAAACCAGGCACTGTCAAGAGACTTAGGGGTGAGGGTTTGCCTTTCCCCAAGAATCCTTCCCGTCGTGGGGACATTATAGTGGAATTCCAGGTGCGCTTTCCAGACCGGATACCTGCTCAGTCCAAAGAGATCATTAAACAGCACTTACCCCAGTCTTAAGGATTTTCATTGGATCTTTTCTCAAACACTAACATTCATTAAAATGAATGCATAATGTGCAGGACCTGAGGTTTATTTCATACTTTGATACTGCTTTTAATTTATTTGTTTGTCCTTTTTGAAGCAGAGGGAATTTTACCCACTATTTCAAAGCAATTTGCCACCTTGAACCCCAAGGCTTTCATACAGATTTTGTCCCCCAACTTATTTCTGTAAGAATGTAGGCAATGTTAAAATAACACAACTGAAAAATAAAAGGCTATTACTTATCATTTATTGAAAGGTTCATATGTAAGCAGTGCTGATTTTAAAGTGCTACACCTTTTTAATGTGTCCCCTATTTAAAACCATATGAATGATTTCAGATTTGACCTAGGAATAAAGCAGATTTTAGGTTAAGCCTTTGGGTTCTTTAAAGTGATGCTTTTTGACTTAGCACCAGTAAGCTGGATACAATTTAATAAATTTATAGGCTTATATAGGCTACTCTTCAGAGAAAATTAAAGTAGGAGGGAAACTTACAATTAGGTGCTGTCATGTATTACAGGTCTTTAATGGTGTATTTACCACATTTGGTAATCTCAGAATCTTTGAGTGCCTTAATATGGCTCAAACAAACAGTTCTTTAGCATACTGTTACAGCAGTTGATGTAATCAAAAGACTGCAGTGCTTTCACTTATTCTGGTACTGTATCCTCTACTGAATAAGCAAAAATGGCCACAATAATTATATCAGTGCAGGTTTAGCATGATTCTGCTTCAACAACCCTGTCTCCTCCCCCCTGTAGAGCACCTTTTTATTTATATGTAGATGTACTAAGAGAGAAGTGTGTGTTCATGTACTCTAGCTGTTAGGAGTTTTTGCTGGTTGCTTTACAACCCTCCAAGAGATCTACTTTCCTGCCAAATTTGCACAGGGTGTTTTTAACCAGTTTTACAATTGAGAAACACATTTTATGAAGCAGTTGTCTGTCCTACATGTTACATTGACAGATATATGTATAGATAGTACGTTAAAGCTCTAAACTGAAATATCAAAAATATCCTAAATATACTAAAATGCTTAGAATTTTTTTCCAGGCAGTCTTTTTTGTAGCCCTATTTTAAAAATTACTTCAGTCCTTCATGACCCGAAAGTATGTTGGTCACCCATATTTAGTAGATTTAACCATTTTAACCAGTTTAAAATGCAAACAAATAATCAATGTATAACACAACAGTCAATGCAGACTATCAAATTCAGCTGTATAATTGCACAACATAGTGAACAACATAAAATGCCTATTTCTGTTCATATTCATTTATAAAGGATGGATCAAATGCATATAATTGGTTGAATGTTTATATACTCTTTCAAGTTTTAATTAAAAACTTCCTTCATTAGCTGGTACAGGTACAACAGAACTACACTCTGCAGGAAGGTAGACTTCGAGGATCAGGGATAGTGACTGCTTGTTTAGAAATCGCTTCAGTATTTGTCATTGTTAATGTTTTCTTATTGAGGCTTATGGAATGAACCAGAGCAGGTTTTAATTAAAATATATCCTCAACACAGACTTTAGCAGAAAATCATGCATCTTTGTGATTTTACTTTGAAGAGGAATTTGAATGTCAACTTATAGTGGTGTATATATAGTTAAACTTTTTGCAACAGTGAAAATCCACATAATAAGGATTTATTTTAGCCATTTGTATAACATGTCTGAAACTTGTATAAGCATGTTTACATGTAAACATGTGTTGCTTTATACTGTTAAAAGACTAGTGTTTGTTACAAAAACAGCCATGCCCAAAAGAAAGTAGGTTTTTCAGACACATTTCCACTTTTCATTTGGTTGGAGTATGACTGTTTAACACATTTTACAATTTAAAGTAAAAGTATATATAAATTAGCTGCAGCCTTGAGTTTGAAAAATAAAGGTATGTGTATGTATGTATGTATGTATGTGTATATATATATATATATATATATATATATATATATATACACACATACACACACACAGTGGGATGCAAAAGTTTGGGCAACCTTGTTAATAGTCATTATTTTCCTGTATAAATCGTTGGTTGTTACGATAA
>JBBJLR010028866.1:0-12714 GCA_037577145.1 Brachypetersius gabonensis
ACACACACACACACACACACACACACACACACACACACACACACACACACACACACACACACACACACACACAGTTCGAGTAACGGCTGTACTTTAGGTTTGAGGAACATCATGAAACATTCAAAACACACCTGCATTTGTAAATGTGTGCCTGTCAAAAGCCAGAGGACTTTTTCAGAACATTGTAAACAAGGCAAAAGCCTTGAGCTATATCATCTGGAAAGTGCCTGATTGGTGACAGCTTAATACTTCAGCATCCCAACAACAATCCCAAACACACTGTCAATACAGTCAAATCACCTTAAGAGGAAAAAAACATGATGAAACACTAGTAGGCATGCATCAGTCTCCCCAAAGCCCAGATATCAACTTTATTAAAGCAGCGTGGGATCATCTGGACAGAAGCTGAACAAAAGGCAGCAAATGTTCAGAGTTTTGAAGTGTCCTTCAAGAAACCTGAGGACTCAAGAAGGAAAGCTTGTCCAAGAGATCAGGCTGTGAATGGAGGTCTTAACGGTGCTCAGAACAAACACTGACTTTAAAGCTGAGAAGAGCACAGGTTTGGTTCCAGATTTCTCCCCAAAATCTCTAGCCATGATTTGGATTTGTAAAATTCCATCTGCAGCTCCTGATCAAATTTAATAAAGGACTGGTCAAAAACGTTTCTGATGGAATCTACAAGCGGTACTCGGCTTCCACAAAGAACACATTGATACACTGTACATTAAATTACTATTTACTGTATTATGGTGTTTGTGTTTATTCTTTTTTTTTGTTTATTCTTATATATCATTTATAGTCAAATTTATGTGAAAAAAAACATCTAGACAATTTCTAAGACTTTTGCACAGTACCCCTTTTTCTTACCACTCTTCCTTAGGTATTGGAAGGTGAAGCCGATGTTCCGGTGTCGGTGACTCGGAACCCAGCTCAGGTTCAGTGATCTTTCTCCCTCAACCACGTTTATAGAGGTGGGCGGAACTGAAACAGGATGGACAGGACAGTTAAACTGAGTGATGAGAGAGAGGGAGGACCACCCTACCCACCCAGAGAGAGAGACAGAGAGCACAGTTATACTGAATGATATAAAAACAAAGAATTATTGTTCTTTTTAAGATGCTGGTTAAAAGACACTCTGTGTCTCGGTATTGCTAATCACATTAAAACTGAGTTCATGCAACTTTTCATGAGAATATTTGTTTCTTTTTGTCATTTTTATTTTTACATTTAACAAGAAAACCATTTAAAAAGAAGAAATAAAGAAGAAGTTACGCAAAAGCCCACAAAAATACAATAGTGTTTTTGGCATTCAGCTATTAAACAGAAACGCAATGTGCTTTTTATCAAAGAACTGAAATATTTGACAGAATTATTGTAAATTTGACTTGCATCATAATGTACCTAGGATGTAAATCATGATGAAAATACACATACAAATATGATGCACTTACAACTGTGATGTTATTACAATTACAATTATGATACATTTATAATTATAATGCACGTTGAGTTATAAATCAATTACAGTTATGATACAATTACAGTTACACTTATGACGAAATTATCAAAGTGTCTATCGTAAAGCACCTCCGGGAACCGCACTAGTACCAGTTTGTGTTAGCTTGTTTTGTTAGCTCTATCCTTGTGTTCATTACGAAAATCAATCTCCCACAGTTGCGTCCTTCCTACACGCCAACCATGAAACTATTAACAGCTAGACTGCATTTCTGTGAGAAAGTGTGATTGTGTGGTTGCTAGAAAATCAGTGTTTGGATTGGTTTTATGGCCAAAAACATTTCAAGCATTGCTTTTATGGCCAAGCATGTTTGTTAATAAAGATTCTTTGAACGCACCTCTTCTGACTTTCTTCATTACCATGTGTGCGCAGACGCATTCAGGGACCAATTAATTTGAATCCACAGCAAACAGAGCAGAAACATCGGCAAGACAAAACCACAACAAACCGTGACCCATATTTTTTTCATAACTGACCTGAGTTTTAGTTTCTTGAAGTCTGTTCATGTTTCTGCTGTGTGTACTGGTCTGTTACTCTGCGTTTTTACCACCTTAGCCCTGACGTCACAATACTCACTCTGAGACACTCTCTCCACTACACACTTTTAAGGTGAATTGCCCCTCCGCTAAAGAGGGGACTCGTCCACAAGAAATCACATTTTTAAATGATCATAACTCTGAAAACTCATTTGCTGGATATTAAAGAACATTTTAGCATTTAAATTTTGCCAAAATTCAGCACAGGCTTTTCCAAAAACGGGTGGAATAAAAATAAACTTAAGAACAACAGTTTGATTGCTTCTGCAATATGTAATTGGTTATCAATTTACATATGAAAATTAGTTTAATTTTTTTAATCAAATCACCTCCATCAAACAAGGTGGTCGCATTGACTCTGGTGGGTTCACCATCTCCAGCAGCAGTAAAGGCCCTCAGGGTGATGAAGTAATGGCTTCCTGGGTTCAGGTTGCTCAGCGTCATGTGAGTAGCTGTGGGGTCATCGATGCGTACCGCCTGTAGCGTCATGGGACTGTTCTCCAAAACTGTAGATGAAAGTTAACAACAGAAAAAGACTTCAGCTTTAGCATATTAGTAAAGTTTGATTTGAACAAATGAAAATGGTGTTTGCTTTCTTACACGGTCACTACTTGCTGCGCTTTTGCTCGGCATGCCGCTGATCGGCCACTTTCTGGACTCCCCTCTCTCTGCAGATTTTCCTCACCCACTTGTGGGCTGAGGCTATTCTTAAAGTTCACTCAGGTTTAAAGATATTTTGTTTTTCTGTTTTACTGTTTACCGCCACTGCAGGCACACGCATGTCCTGTTAATCAGTTTACTATGCCATAATGTACACTAACTCAAACTGCAAACTGTCTCCTTTGCTATTATATACGTACTGTACAGTATTATTCAGTATGAAAGGTCTACATCCCTTTCACACTTGTTTCCCTGGTGGGAGTGTCTCTGGTGTCTACCAGACACTTGCTGGTGACCTAGTGGAGATGTTTCTGTACAGAAGTAGCTGAGAGGAAAATTTTACAGGGGATTTTTCCTGATGCCCCCCTCCCCACACTGAGGGTGCACTCAACTGTACTGGCACTAGATTGGACTGCATTATTAAGGAAATACTGTATTATAGTATAACTCTCACAACACTCGATAATCTGGGCAGATCACCCTGATATTGAGAGACATTTGTTTTAGTTGTTAATAGCAGTATAACAGTTAGGCCTACTAAATGAATTTTTTACCATAAATAAAGCTAAAATAATCACATCACATTTATATCAAATTTAAACTCCAAGCAGTGACTTTACAAGAAAAACATGAATGTAAAAATATTTTTAAGTAGAGAGATAATTTAGTTGTAAATGGGATAATTTAGTCAAGAAAGCACACGCACCATATAATGCACCTATGAGGTAGGCATTTCCAATAAAGTGGCAACTTAGTGGAAACACAAGGTGAGAGTTTCCAGTGAAGCTGCTATTGAGTAAACCGGTGAATAGTGGTGATTGTAATAAAGTGCCCAGTGATTATATATTTACTGTTATTATTTTTTTCAGGGTTGATTTAACAGTCTGTTCCATGGTTTAAATACATTTATTTGAGGAACCTGAGGAGGTTCTGGTGGAACAGTGATGTGAAACATACTCTCTTGGTACTGAAGGATGTAGCCTTTGAGAACCCCATTGGGTTTGTGCGGGAGCCTCCAGAGGAGCCTGAGCTCATCCTTTGATGGACTCTCAATCTTCTGGAAGGAAGGCGGGCTGGGGGCTGTAAACAGGGAAAACCAAAGGTTAAGGATCAGTAATAAAAACACAAGGCTGTCATGCTGGAATAGAAAAGGTTCTTCCCCAAACTGTGTCCACAAAGTTGGAGGCATGGCACTGGCCAAAATGTCATGATATACTGAAGCTTTAGGACTGTCCTTCACCTGAAGCAAGTGGCCTAGCCCTACCCCTAAAAACAGCTGTGTCTTTGCCTATATTTGTCTGTATACTGTGTTTATTCAGTTTAAGATGCTTCTCATTACCTTTAAGATTCTCAATGGTTCTACTCCACATTATCTGAATTACTTCACAACTTTTAAGTTCGTTTACCAGTCATTTATCTTTTCTCTCAGTGAATACTAGTAAAGTATGGGGACGCTGGTGGTCTGGTGGTTCGGGATCTTCCCCTGTGATCAGAAGGTTGTCGTTTCAAATCCCAGGACTGCTAGTGAGACCACTGGGGTACCCTTGGTTTTACTTTTTATTAATTGTAGCAGTTTTATTACAATAAAAAAGTCCACAATAAAGCCATGTCATCCCAATAAACCTCCTTATATGGTTTCTGGTATTTATTACTTAATTAACCAATGAAAAGAATCTGTTTCTGTTCATTGGATAATATAGTGTTAGCCCCTTTAGCATAAGATATTTATTTCTAAAAGAGATATTTATTTGTAAGTATCTTTTTATTCTACTGAAGAGATATTTATTTCCGATAAAGAGATATTCAATTCCAATAAAGTGATATATATTCTATTAAATAGGTATTTTTCCAATAAATAGATATTTGTTCTAATGAAGGGATATTTATTTACAATCAAAAGACAGCTGTAAAATTCCATCAGCAGCTCCTGATTCAATTTAATGAAGGATTGATTGAGTCAAACTAGGTTTCTGATGGAAACTACAAGTAATACTGTTTTATCCACAAAGAACACTCTGATATAGTGAACATAACATCATTGTTTACTGTGTAGTGTAATTGGTATTCATTCTTCTCAGGTTTATTTGTATATTTAGTAATATTTATAGGGAAATGACAGCTTATCTAAACAGTTTTCAATTTTCGCAGGTGTCCAAGACTTTTGTACAGTTCTGCACATAGAAAGTATTGTACTCTGGGGGTGACTTTGGGTTCTGATGCTGGTTGGTGTCTCCTCACCTCCTTCTGGAGTGCTGAAGTGAGTGAGCTCTGAGTGAGGCCCTTCCCCTTTGCTGTTGAAGGCAGTAACTGACAGCTGGTAATCAGAATAAAACTCCAGGCCAGTCAGGTTCTCCTTGTGTTCCCTGTCTCCATGAACCACAATCACCCGGCTGGTGGACACTTCTCTCCTGCTTTTGCTTCTGTGTACATGGCCACCTTTGGGACCAAGTCTGTGCAGATGTATCTGCATGAGAGCACACACACACACACACACACACACACACACACACACACACACACACACACACACTATAATATAGTAACAGTCTACATTTGCATAAAGTGGATGGAAGCATTAAAGTGACCAGTGAGTGGAACCACAAAGAGGTATTTCCAATGAAGGGGGAAGTGAGTGAAAGTTC
This sequence comes from Brachypetersius gabonensis, assembly GCA_037577145.1. Classification (NCBI taxonomy): domain Eukaryota; kingdom Metazoa; phylum Chordata; class Actinopteri; order Characiformes; family Alestidae; genus Brachypetersius; species Brachypetersius gabonensis. The sequence goes on from JBBJLR010028866.1 coordinate 5,355, forward strand.
AACGTGTTTGTAATAAAGTGGCCGGTGAGTGGTGTCACAATGTGGATGTCCTCCAACCCTGGTCCTGGAGAACCACCTTCGCCTGAAGACCAAATGCAATCTGTGTCACCTCTGATTGGCTGGAGCTTTAAATAAGGGGGGAGGGGGTACATTTGGATACAGGCTAGAGATGAACATGGCAGAGGAGATCTCCAGTGATCTGCGAGGTGTTTCCAATAAAACGAGTGAAAGTGGAAGGTGGTGTTTCATTGATTGTTCTTCTGACTGCACTGACGTACCTTGTATCCTTTTAGGTGCCCTCGTACAGACTCCCTGCTGACCGCCGTCCAGGAAACAGAAAAGGTTGTGCTGTCGAGCTGCATCACTTTAATTCCAGTAGGGGGCTCCAGTGGCACTGTGGGTGTGGTATGAGGAGGCAACAAAAAAGAGACAAGGATCAAAGACAGAAGTGCTACAATCTTTCAGCTGAGTCAAGCTGAACAGTCCAGTGGGTGGTTTTGCATACACTATACACACACTATACATTGAACTCCCGCAGTGCTAGAATGTAAAATATCGATGTATAGACTGTACTGTAATTCATACACGCCCATTTTCTTTGCTATAAGCAGGTAAACGCAACAGTTTATGTTTGGGCGCGGTGCTTAGCAACCACGCACGAGGATGAGGGGCCGTGTCGAACGAGTAAAAAAATGTGGAGGATATCTACAGTTTCAGCTTCAGTGTGGGGTTTTCAGCAAACAATTATTAATTAGGTTCTCAGCAAAAATATGCAATGGACTGAAACCGCGACTGCTGATCCCTGTTAAAGTGGGGGTTTAATGTACTGTATTTTTCATGAACATTAAGTGAGTAACATGCAAATGTAGAAACTGTAATATCCCAATGTTTATTTTAAATTCTCAGAACCTTTGAAACACTGAACAAGATGCTGCTGGATTTCATATAAAATAGAAAAATAAAACAGAACGTTTAGAAATGTTTCCGAACATATGAGCCATATACTGGCTGTATGTTGTTCAGAGGTGGAAGTTTCCACAAAGACAGTGGTGCAATACTTTTGTGATATTTGTTCCACAATATGATATTATCGCGATTCAGGAGTCTCTGCAGTGTCTCGGACACTCTGACACTCCTTTATCTTTTCCACAAGAAAAGAATGTAGTTCGGCGCCACCTTGTGTAATTCAGGGGCAATGCTGTCACAGTAGAAATCTAAGCCAAAATAAAAGATTAAATGATTTTAATAGATGATAAAATAAAAATAAAATGGGGAAATTTGCCACTGCTGTATCAATACACAATTGTGCCGAAAAATATCGCAATACACTATCTTTTTTTTTTTGTCTGTGTTTTTAGTGTTTTTATAGATTTACTGTATGTGTAAAAGTTTGCACACCTCTGCTGCTGCAATAACAGCCTCCATTCTACCTTGCTGTGAGGATTTGATTACATACAGCTGTAACTGCTTAACTAGTGAGATGGTTTTGGGAGAAACGTACGGTCTTCTCCTGAATAGCCGATGGCAGGAACAGGGCTGGGACCTTCGCCCAGGTCATTAGCAGACTGAACCTTGATCTCGAAGGCATTGAAGGCGCCGGCCTGGTTGACGATGAGTGGTGGATTAGACACAGAATCCTCCTGCCAGCGTGAGTGCTGACTTGACATCTGACGCCAAAACACCTTGTACCGAAAACCTGGGCCGTTAAAGTGCCACTGCTCCAACTCCTGAAAGGATGAGACAAAATATATAGCGTGAAACACACAATGTCTCTCAATATAGCATCCTGCTTGATTTGAAGGGCAGCTTTTAAAACACAATCTTCTTGTTAAAAGCTTAACCTGAAACCTTTTATGCCCCACAGGTGCTTTGGAACAACTGGAAGGTTTGAGTGACATCACAACAAGGGGGTAAAGGGACGTGGCCTCAGCTTTATCATGGCCACAGTGTGTAAACCAGTAAGGTTAATGCTTGTGTACAGTACTATACAAGCGACCTGATCCACCATTACTTCAAGTTTGAATCACCTTGTTGGTGCAAAAATATGTTTTAATGCCAGTCAAACTGTTTTATATTTTACAACCACTCAGCATTCAGCACCACCAGTATACTGATCACCACCTGATCATCTGGAATCATATGGACCTGTTTTTTCACTGTCTCAGGCCTTCTTGTGCTTTGTTTTGCTTGAATGATTCATATGTATATTCACTGAGTGTAACAAAAAAAACATTCATATGATACTGGTCAAGTTCAGGGACTGGACTGAAAATAAAAGTCTTTGAATGTTCTTCAGTAATCCTGGAGAATTGCTCCTCAAGATTACAGTAAAAATACAAGGAATCTGGACTTTTAAAAGCAAACTATGAAGATGTGAGCAGAGGTTCAAGACTTGCACAGTAAAGAACAAAAAAGCCCAATTTTGTTTTTTTTCTTTTATCTTGGGTCTTTGAAACAAACATAAAAAACATGAAGAATCCAGCAGAACTTTTAGGATAGTCTCCACCTACAAGTGGGTGGGGAAAGCCGGCAGAGAGAGTGGGGGGCCGGAGAGTGTATAGGAGAGCAAACACCAGTTTTAGACAGTTTTATCCGATTTTTTCAGAGTTCAAAGGATTAATGCTCTGTGTTGGTTCTGTACCTCCCATGTGATGATCATGCTGTCTGGGTCTTTGGACTCACTCTTGACATGTTTTGGGTTCTGATCGGGTTCTGCAAAAATAAGGACAACTTACTGCAAACATATAAACCAACACAGCATGTCATGTCGTTTTACAACATAACCATTTATTACCTATATTTTACAATAAAACTTTAGATAGATGTAGGTTTCTCCAGGGGAGGGGGTGAAGGGGAGCAAGCTGCACTCAGTGTCTCCTGTGTTTCTCTCATTTAGATCGCTGGGTAGATAAGAGGGGGGATGAAAGTAATGATTTTTAAAAGTGGGGGGACTTAATATAATGGTTAATATAATGGTTCCGGTGGCCATGCATACAAGGCATCTCAAGCCACAATTATAAGCTAAAAGTAACAATGGAATAACACCTCTTCACACTATTTCTTCAATACTGTAGGTGACAAAACAAACACAGCAACAGAGACCATTTTGTCAGCCACTGGTAGATGTGCTCAGTTATAAATTGTCTGTTCAAGCAGCACATTCTCATCTCCTCCTTCATTTTACAGAGCCACTGTGGCCAGAGCCACACCAGGTAAAATAAATAAATAAAAAGTCACCACGGCATGCGATTAATCGGTTATGTTTTTAATGCATTATTTTTTTAAATGCATTATTGGTTGATCGAAATTAAATTCAACACCCCTAGTTTCTAATGTGTTAAACTGAGCAGAGAAACAGAAACTGTGCTTTCACATGAGTGCACAGGACGTGTAACAACTTTACTAAAGGTACTTTGTTTTTAAGAGGGTTGTTAAAACGACTGTATATTGGTAATAAAATAAGATAAACGTAGTGAAAGAGGTGTATTGCTTTTCAAACATCACAGTTTCAACAAAGAGTGAGAGTTGAGGGATGGTTGACATGTTAATGAATTGGTGGTGGATGATTGTGATGGTGTATGATTGTCATGGCAACGTACTTCCTAAGGGGTGGTGTATGTTGTCATGGTAGCATACTAGCTGTGGAGGTGGTGTGTGGTTGTCATGGTATCGTACATGCTGCGGGGTGATGTATGGCTGTGATGGTGTGTGGTTGTCATGGTAACGTACTTGCTGCGGGAGTGGTGTATGGCTGTGATGGTGTGTGGTTGTCATGGTAACGTACTTGCTGCGGGAGTGGTGTATGGCCGTGACGAGGTGCTAAAGGAGCTGGTGCCAAAGTCATTGATGGCCGCCACTCTGAATATGTATGTGCAGAAGGGCAGGAGATGAATCTCAGACTTATTTATTTCTGCAGAAACTTTTTCCACCTTTTTCCAGTTGCCTTTCTCTGAAAGCACATCCTCCTTCGCCTCGATCACAAACTCTACAACAGAGATGCACAGGCAGAGATGAGTGTCACAATCATTTTCTGTTTGCTTTTATAGTGTTTTAGTCTGTATGCTGTGTTTAGTTTCTTCTGCACATACAGTTTTTGTGATGAAGCTAGTTATATATCGCATGATAGTTGCTATTATTAGCATACAATCATCATATGCTAACTGTTGAAGAAACAGTGGTAGCTGACTGACACTGTTCAGTATATCGATGCCACAGTGTGCGCCTGTCTAACTTCATACTGAAAATACTGAAAGAGTTACTTGATTGGTGCCTGCGGTTTAATAAAAAATGCATGCAAGTCTATTGCAAATCTAATATTACTCATAATTCAAAAAGTTGAGACTGAAAAAACTGAAATCAGCATGAAAAACTTGTTTAGAAACATGTGTTGTGGTTTCTGATGATTACAATTTTTTTGTTGACCTGTGTTTTATTACATCATGAGGTCAAAATAGAAAGCTCAGTCTAAGGTGTGTTTCAGATTCTTAGGGAACGCATATAAAATGGGTTCATGAATAAATTCAGAAATGTTTTAGAAGATTACCAAAAACAGGGCTGTTGTTTTCATTTCCAGGGGTCCAGGAGACAGTGACGCTTCGGTCATTTTCCTCGGAAAGCTGGACAGAATGAGGAGGATCTGGCTGATCTACAAAAAAACAGAGAAATTAATCTGAGTATCTCTCTTTCTCTTCCTTTTTCTTTCTCTCTCTCTTACTCTCATTCACTCCTTTTATTGCTCACTCCTTAACCCACTCACTTACTTAATCAGTCACTCTCTCAATCACTTTTGTGTGTTTGCCTGTTTGTTTGTTTGTTTGTTTGTTTGTGACTCACAGACCACAGTGACGTATGCGGAGGCAGTGTCCAGGTCCAGGGAAGTGATGACATCACAGCTGTAGAGTCCAGTGTCCTTTTGCTGAACGTTTGAAATTTTGAGTGAACCGTTTTCAAACACTTCGTACCTGCGAGGAAACAAAACCCAACAGGCTGAGTGATGGAGGGGAAAGGAAGGGCCGCTCTAACCACCCAGAGAGAGAGGACAGCTATACTACAGTGATGGGGGAGGTGGAGGGGGTTGCCTTACCCACCCAGAGGGAGAGAGAGTGATTGGAAGGGGGGGGGCAGTAAAACAGATACAAACACAATCAGAAATAAACTGTGATGCTTTTAGAATATCAAGTAATTTTACTTGTCATCTGGCCACAATGCTGTAATTTTATGGCCGTTCTTCCTCCACTGTACAAAGCGGTCCAGGATCTCCAAGTCCACCACAGAGCCACACTGCAAAATTCCAGACTGACCACGCAATACCTTAAGGTCCTGCGGAGGGTTTGTAATCTTAGTTCGGTCTGGAAAGAAAAAACCAAAAACCATGTTATTAACCTTTTAGGACCTATTACTTTGCTTATTTTACTAGATATTTAATTACTTTACAATACATTAACTTATTCACTATCTATTTGCTTACTTTACCTGCTTTCCAACTTATTTACTTTACTACATATTTACTTACTTTACCCACTTTGCTGTAAATTTCCTTACTTGAAATGCTTCACTACATACATTCTTGCCATATCAATTTTACTACATATTTACCTAGTTTATATGCTTTACTACATACTTAAATAATATACACATACTTTAATACACATTTACTTACTTTACTTAACATTTTTCTACGCATTTACATTAATAGATATTTGCTTAACTGTACTTACTTTACTACAATATTAACTCACTTTACTTATTTTACTAGACATGTGGACACTGCTCATCAAAGGTTTTTTAAAAATAGTTTCCAAACACTGGTTTTCTACCAACCATGCAATCACACTTTGCATCTTCTCACAGAAATACAATCTAGTTTGTCATTTATGTTTTAGACGTTGAATGTACATTTTTTTAAATAGAGGACCATGTTAAAAAAAAGGTTTTTAAAAAAGCAGGTTAATGATTTCTGCGATTTTTTTCTTGTAACTGTATCTCCTCACTTACTCAGCACCTCCAGGTAGGCAATGATTGACTCGTTGGAACGTTTGATTGAGCAGATGTAGGAATCCGTCTCCTCTCGGCTGGCGTTGATGATCAGCAGCGTGCCATTGGTCAACTGGGACATTTTAGGGTGGGACAGAACTGGTCCTATTGATTCACTTTCCCTGAAAAACAACACAATTACTATAATTTGCCTTCCTAACACTGTACTTCACACATGTCAATTAAACAAGCTTAATTACACTCTCTATTTAATACATACAAAATCAACACAATAGGAACAGAATATTGTGTTTTCACAATAATTAGAAAAATGTTCATCAATTTAATAAAATCGCAGATCCTACACTCAAAATCCTATGAGTGCATAAATTACCTTAAAGCTTCAATAAATGAAAATCATAATGAATTCAATACAATGTCATTTTTGTGTCACCAGCTTATCTGTGGCCGTGGAGAACCAAAGGCTTTGCAATGGAGCCAAGCAGAACGTCCTTCAGTCAGCCTATAAACCTGTTCATCTTCAGACAGGATCTGAGGAGGGAGCTCTGAAAGAGAGAGAGGAAGAATGAAAGAAAGAAAAAATCTGATCGGATTTTAAAAGAACTTAAGTATTTTACTCGTGCTGAATGTAGGCTCAAAGGACAATAAGAAATGTGAAAAACAAGAAACTGTTTATTTATAAGGTTTTATTTCCTAATATAGAAATGAAATTGAACACCTCAATATTTCAAAATAGCACATATAGGTAAATATCATCCAGTACTTTCAGCACCCTGCAGATGGCGATATCGCCTCTTCCGCCCAAGAAATTAGCCGTAGCAGATACACAATCACGATGGAATGAGTAACGGTAAGTGTCCGTTCAGATGTAGTCAGTGTTGTGCAAGTTACTTCCAAACTGTAATACATTACAGATTACTTGTTACAGTCATTGAAAAGTAATCCCTTACCTTTCAATATTACTGTCTCAGAAATGTAATACGTTACATGACTCCTGTATTACCTTTGAGTTACATAACTACAGAAGTATAACATTCTAAAATGACAATTGTTCTGCAGAGCATTTTACATCCAGTAGAGGGTGATATGATGTAGCATAATGACATTATCAAGTGGCAGAGATAAGACTTAATTTATGTTGTTTTGGCTTATTACTCTTGTCCTCTGTTTTCTTTCTCTTCTCAGTAAATGGAGTGATCGCATGGCACCACTCGAGATGCTAGTTAGCTAGTTAGTTGCTAGTGTTATTTCTCGACGCCGATAGTTGTCTTAGTTTTACACAAAGGATGCATTTGACAATAACGTTCTTCTTATCCTTCTCTCTGACAAAATAAAAGTAATGTGCTTACGTCCATCTCGCGAATGT
>JBBJLR010028876.1:0-12714 GCA_037577145.1 Brachypetersius gabonensis
TGTGTGTCTGTGTGTGTGAGAGAGAGAGAGAGAGTGTGTGTGTGTGTGTGTGAGAGAGAGAGAGAGAGAGAGAGAGAGAGAGTGTGTATGTGTGAGGATAGGATGTAACACCTTCTCTCCCAGGAGAAAAGGGATTTTCAAGAGGCTTTGCAGCACCATGGTGTTTTCACACATGTGCACATTCTGACACACACACACGCACACACGCGCACACGCGCACACGCACACACTTGTCTGCTCAAATCAAGGGTCAATCCTATACAGTTCTAAGACTCATCCAATGACCCATTTCTGCAGCATTTATGCAATCATATTCACATTTTCATCTACATGTGAAGAATGCACGACTTAAACTGATTCAATAACGCAATAAAAGGAAAAGAGAGATTAAAAGAAAAGCTTGTCCTACGATGTGTAAAGATCATTTTCCATCTTCAGTAATAAATGACTTTTCCTAGGAACTTGTTGACCCTTTTGACCCCTTAAAAATGAAGTCTGGCTGCTTGTGTGTTGTTTGTGTGACTCAAGGTAACTTTCTTGTGCAGTTACATTAAACTGAAGAGTTGATGGCTGCTATAGAAAACTGCCAAAGTAGATGAATGTATTATTAAAATACACTATTGATGTGGAACACTTCACTGGCAAGTGCTCACGAGAAAACGAGGGATGAATCAATGAGCAGCGAACTGACAAAAGCAATAGCAAAATGAAAAGCTCCAGTTCTCACAGAGATCCCCCGTATCAAAACTTCACAAGCCGTATGAATAAGATTGAGAATGAAAAGGAAGAGGAACAGTGAACACTCACTGCTGGTTACAGACTTGTGGTTTATTAACTTTGCAAGGAGGGTTCGCATCACACAGAATGCATGCAGTTTGCAGGATGGAACAAAGTTGGTATCAGCACTGGCTCTTTTATAATTTTTATTATGTGAGGCATGGAAAACACAACTCCTTATCTGGGGATAAATTATTGAAAAACATCTCTATCTGTCTGTCTGTCTGTGTGTCTGTCTGTCTGTCTGTGTGTCTGTGTGTCTGTCTGTCTGTCTGTTTGTCTGTCTGTCTATCTATCTATCTATCTATCAAATTACAAAACATGGAGCAACAGTGACTAATAATAACTTTATGGTACTATGTAAATATTTCTCATGACAGTAATTACATGATATATTGCCCCCATTCAAGATCCTTATCTTAAGATAGCATTGTGTCTATAGAGTGGTTGAGTGCGTGTGTGTGTGTGTGCGTGTGTATGTGTGTGCGCGCGTGTGTGTGTGTGTGCGCGAGCGTGTTAAGGTGCTGTGGTCCACCACGTGCTGTGCGTGACTCTTACTCACCTCCTTCCTAAATGAGTTTCATGAGTTTAGTAGTAGTTGAGAGGTCTGGAATTCTGAGCGTTTTACAATGGAGCAGATTACAGCCAGGGCCAGAGTCCACGGGCCGGTCTCTACTGACGGGCTTGTGCAACAGTGCCTGAATGGCTTTATTCAGCAGCCCGAACAATCACTGCACTTGCATATTTCACCGCCGTTGCTATTGTTTTCAGCTCAGTAGAGAGCAGAGTAATGAGTTTAAGAAATTCCACTCTGCTGGAAGAGCCCAGCGTTTATATCTTTGCTGATTCTACAGAATGTCTGACACATTTCTAATACTGGAAGTGTGTCCTCCAGCTTGACTGTGGCATTTTGTTTGTTGAGGTCCTTCAGCATTGTGGGATGGCAGAGTCCTGTTTACCGTATCTAGTTCACAACAACAACCGCAACGGCACAATGCAAAATAACGAGGACAATACAGCCACAACAATGGGCGAGGTTTTTAGGGCATGGGATACTTTTTATGGGTCACTTTAGCTGAAAATATAAATATAATATGCACATTGGTATGTTTTGATTATCTTATTTATAAAACAATTTAATAATGTATCATCTTGCTCATTCTCCCTTTATGGTATTATTTTGATTTTGCTGAAAGGGTTTTATTGGGTTCCGTGTGACAATTTTGTTGCTACACATATCAAATGATTGTGTTGCAACTTTATATTGCAGACTAATTTGTAGGGAGCCATGAGAATGAAGAGACCAGTGATGAATTGAGAATGATGAAATGATGAGTATATGATTCATCATTAAGTAACTTTATAAGAATAAGTAATGTTGTGTCCTACACCACATCCACAAGTGTGTGGAGTCTTAGTGAAGAGCTGGATGTGACCTGAACAGGCGGAGAGGAGTTCTTTGAAAGTATTAATAGAAACAATTTGAGAGATTATTGACCTCTAGTGTTTATGTGCAACACAGTTCCAGCTCTAAACAAGAGGAATTTGGGTTTCAAACATGCCTTGGCTGATTAAACACACCTGGGCTGGAAAATTGTGTACATTTTTGTTCCTGTAAAGACTTGCATTGAACTTAATCTGTGTCCACTCACCACACTCTGGGAAGTTAGTGAAGCAGTAAATAGGCTTTTGGTTCCAACATAAAAAAGTAATGTTAATAGAGTGTACTGTATGCTGTTTTCTCTTTTTCACCCTTTAAAATGTAATATGTGTACACACACACACACACACACACACACACACACACACACACACACACACACACACACACACACACACACACAGGCACATGTGACTGATATGCTGCAGCATGATTGTGTATTCTGTAGAAGTGTGGATTACTGATTCTATCAAGGTTTTATTTCTCTCTCTCTCTCTCTCTCTCTCTCTCTCTCCCCTTCTCTCTTTCACTTTCTCTCTCCATCATCCTCTCCCTCCCTCTTAGTTTCCTCTCTGAATTGAGTGCCTGTTCTCTGCAGAACACTCACCCCCTCACTCCTTCTTTCTCTTTCTCTTTCTGCTTCTTCCATCCCTCTATTCATCTCTCTCTCCCTGCCTCCCTGTCTCGCTGAATCGCACAACTGCTTCTTTCTAGTCTCGGGCGGAGCCGTCCTGAATTATGTAAAAGAACAGACATAATACAGGTTCTGATTTTCGGTGCTCATCAAAATTAATAGAAAAAAACCCACTGATAGCAATGAATCCTAACTGAAGAACAGTGATCGTGTAAGATGATTCCTTTGATGTATTTATTATCTTTATTTCTGCAGGTATTGGCCTTTTACTGTAGTTTTACAGAGACACTGCAGTTCATATTTACAGGAAAATACTCAAAATTTAAGGTAGGGGACTGTATATAGTTGCATCCCCAGACTATGTCTGGTTTGAGCTGGTTGAGGGTAGTATTGCGAGTAACTGCTTCCATCTATCATGACTGCCAGTCAAGTTGCATGATTTAAAAGATCAAAAAATGCAAAGTCCACTGTTTTAAAGTGCTGTCGAGTAATCTTTGATGTCAAGTGTTTTCTTTTGATGAATAGTCAACGTCCACATAAATCTGTTGCCTGTCTTCAGAACAGTATGTACCAGCATAACCAGAATTTTCTTTCTTTCTTTTTATATTTCTTTCTTTCTTTTACAATAAATGTACTTGTAAATGAAGGCTACCTGCTGCAGCCTTTGACTTTGACATTTGGGTTAAATCAAAGTTATTGCAATCTCTGTTATTAATATTATTAGACTAATAATAATAAAGGAGAGAAGGAGATTAAATCTACAGTAACAGTGGCCCATAGGTTGACTTCATCAAGTCATTTATACCAAACTATAACAAGAACAAGAAGAGGTTTAGCTTACATGTTTGTAAGCAGAGTTTCAAAGGTATTTACTTTCTCTGGTTGAAGCAGGTCTGTCTGGGGATGTGGAGCTCTTTTGTTTCTGACAACACACTGACAATGTGCACCGCAGCAGAGGGTCTCTTTTATTCATTATTAAAAAGGCTCTGGATCACCTGCCACAATGCCTCCGCCATGCAATTGACAGTCCCTAGGGAATATTGTTTATTGTATACAACATATTGTACTTTTGTATATTGTACAAATATATGTACTATAATATATATGGGTGGTTGACATATTTGCCTGATAAAGGCTTTTTTCAAATCTCATAAGTGTAAGTCATGGAAATAGTTTGGTGATATTCAACCAATCTCCAAATATATTTAATTTCTTGTAGAGTTCTCCTGAAATGTATATTTATTCACTAGTTCATTGCCATAGTGACGAAAATTGTCACACGGTGTGACATGAATGTTATTGTGTATTAAATTTTAAAAGTCTTATAATGTGATAATGGAACACGGTTTATCCTGATTCTTTATCATTACTATATAAAAGTATAGCATTATTATGTTCAAATATGTAACATTTTGGATTATTTTACTTTATCAACACTCCTAGACAGACGTTTACTCATGGACTTGCAATATACTTCAAATTAATTTGGGAATATCTTGTTATAAAAGTACCAAAATGCTTGTAACCTTTGGTGGCACTATTCTCTATCTGTTACATTGATCATTGTCACATGATTTTATGATTAATAACCAAAAAGCCTTAATTATTTTCTACATTCTGAATGTCACACCAAATGACATGGTGTCACGCCTTATGATGAATCACACCACTGATGTACGTCGCTCTGGATAAGAGCATTGGCTAAATGCTGTAAACGTAAACCACACAACAATCTGTATCCACAAATCTGTATTAGCTGCATTTAACAAACAACCAAACTGAGTGACTGGAATGAATGTTTCAGTTACAGCAAAATCACATTTTTTTTTAAAAAACAGTGAGTTCTATTCAAAGTAGCAGAAAAAAATCATGTTTTTAACACTTCAACACTTTCATGTTTTTAACATTAGTTAAACCACTTACTGTATTCATTCAATGTTGCACTTTATATTTTAATCTTAAGTAAATCATTGAACATTTTTTTTAAATGCATAAATTCATTTCAAAATGAGGATGAGTAAAACAATGACTTGCCATCTCTCGCGATCTACTAAAATCTGCCTCAAAACTGAAAAATAAATAAATAAGGACAACATTTGATTGACAAAATGTTATAGTTTATCATGGATTCATCTTGAAAATGGGAAACATGGAAGTAGGGATTCACCGAATGAAGGTAATATTGACTGAAAAGTTATTGTTTGAGCATTTTTGTGTAAATTGCGTCACACCAAAAGACTGTGCAAAAGGGAAGTGAAGCAGGAGTGCTGGATAAACTTGATTTTTAACATCATGAAGAGAGATAAGTCACCTTGTAACTTTCAGTGTCCTTCTGAGGTGCTGTTCTTCTTCCTGAAAGAAGGAGGACCCCCACTTCCCAAAGGTCTCCAAAGAATTGCCCATTTAAAAAAGGGAATATGGCGTCACACCATATGATATCCATTTTTGGGACAAAATGTTTTAGTTAAGGGTGGCTACAAAATATTATGCCTGAACTTTTAGCCAAGCAAGTAGACACCTGGGTTATCAATATATGATTGAATAAACAGAAAATCAATTCATTGTCATGTTTTTTTTTTTTCAAAATCAGACTTTGTGAAACATGCTTGGGACAGTTACGCCATATCAGCTTTTTCTAGTTTGGCCCTAAATTGTGAACCAATGGAAGATTTATCCCATGAATACTCTATAGGTTCATATAAAACAGCACTTTCTGAACAATATCACCACAGTTTTTACATATTTTTATATTAATTGCTTATCTTTGACACATTGGACCAAAAAAAACCCATGTCATGTCAACCACCCATATACGCATTAATTCTAGAAAAACATTACCCCCACCCTCCCAAAATCCTATATCCTATAAAGTAAATCTACAGCAACCTTACTGGTAATGGAGGTTAGAAGGAAATTGTTTAATTTGCGGTTATTTACAGCAGCATTTCACTGTTTAACAAACACGTCACATTCAAAGCAAGACCTAGCAGTTACATACACTTTAAACTGAAGCTGAAACACAAAACATCATCATAGTTGAAATGACAAAACACGTTTAAAAGCACGTTTGAGGTAAGATGAACTTGTTAGGTCATGGAAAAGTAACTATGGGTGAAGAGATAAAAGAAAATTATCAAGATATTCCATTATTTCCTATGTTGCAAAAACATAGGAAATAATGGAAAGTTTCATCCCGCAATATTCCGGTGCTGCTCAAGTCACCTTGACAAGGGGTGGTGGTGGCGTAGTGGGTAGGATACTTGCCTCTAAACCAAGAGGTCATGGGTTCAAATCCTACCTTCAGCACACCAATGGGATCCTGAGCAAAACCCTTAACCCCAAGTTGCTCCAGGGAGACTGCCCCCTGTAGTTAGAGATTGGAAGTCGTTTTGGATAAAAGCGTCTGATAAATGCCGTAAATGTAAATATTGACAAGACCTTGACAACATGCTGAAGCAGCTTTGTGCATGCGCACTACCTAACGTTCTTGGATTGGCTACTTTCTCTTGACTTGTGTCCCCCATAATGCTTAATTTTATAGTAAGCTTCTGTACTTAAGCGGCAGCACATATTTGCAGGGTTTTCGTTGTAAAGTCCCCCCTTTTTACAGTGTGCAAATTGACATTTCAGTCTTGCATTACAAATATAATACACTTTCAGTTTTAGGTGAAAATCAGGCCTTTTGATCATAGAAACTCTTTCGTCTTGGACAGCTCTAGTCTGGAAGGTGATGCTGCTCGGTAATTGCGCTTCTCTCTGTGCTCCCTTTTTCTCGTCCTCAGCTTCCCCTCTTCTCTGTCCCCAGTCCAACTCCACCCTGTGGATTATATTTCTCCGATCACACAGTGAGAGCAGTGAGGCTGTCCAGAAAACTTCACTTTTATCTGATCTGATCTCATTTCCAGTAAAGTGAAAGCGTATTCCTCCGGCGCCATCTGAACCCAAGCACAGAGTAGAGAGAACGTCCCATCATGGAAAGTAACCTGCACTGCTTTAGAGTGTGGGAACCTTCAAGGTGTTACTGCTATCAAATGAACGGTTAAGAATCGTTCACTCAGAGAAACATTTCAGGTAAAATCATTCAGACTAAAAAAGGGCAAAATTTGTTTCCTTCACCACTTCTGACTGTGCATTTGAAGCTTGTGGGAGATAACCATGGTCTTTTATCCATCCATAATCATTTGTTTCACTCACTTCCAGTAATAAATATGGTCAAATCAGGTTTCACCACAGACCCACAGGCCTTCTGTTGCCCAACTGTGCATTACAAATCTTTTATTATCATTTTGAAAGGATACAATTGGGCAAAAACTGTTCGGATGAAGCTAATGCTCATACATTGATCTGTCTTACTAATGGCGTAAATGTGACTATTGATTGTTTACACCTGCTAAAAAAAAGTCTGAAGCAGGCTTCGGTAGCATTGATAGCAGTTCAGAAGGCTATTTTAGATGTCGACGTGGTGAGCGAGTCTATTTTTAGTGCTCTGTCCCGCACTGCAGCTGTAAGATGGATTGTGCTGGTAGTACATGATGAATTATCACATACTAGAGTCTTCAGGGGCCGAAGCCCAGTTTCCTGCTGTATTTAGACCATGTGCATGCCCTGTAAAGAATATTCTCTTAGCTGCTGTTCTTCAGTGCTCCTGCATGCAATAATGGGGTCTTCAAGCAAGCAAAGGATTCTACATTTTTGTACATATGTTGAACAATATAATGACAATTGTCATAATAATTTTTTAACAAACGTTGTAATCAATTTGGCCATAATATGGCTTTCGGTACTATTTTGTGAATAAAAGTCATGTGAAATCAAGAAAAAATGTCTCCAGAAAATGTCCTAAAGATTCATGTCGATATTAGATTTACATATAAACTACAAATCACCCCCACAAACACACTCATATACATTTTATATAAAGCTATATAAACTTGTATAGACTAAAATTTTAATAAAGTCTTCCAGAGTGGTTTGATGTAAAATGAGCCATTCTAGAATAGTTTTTGGCTCTAAAATCTACACAAAACAGTTATGACTACCCTGTCGAATGCTTGAGATATTATTTAATAATAATTTTGGGAGGTTTTAGCTAGGGCTGAACGATTAATCGAAAAGTAATCGAAATTGACACTCAACCTGTAATCGATCAAATTTTTCCAGGTCAATTATTTCGATTACTTTCCCTTTAATTTCAGTTGTTCAACATTGATGTTCAATAAATAATCATAGATAGTAGATAGTGTGTGTTTCCTTCAATTCTTTCAAGCAATGCACCCTTCATTCAAAAATCTCTCACTTGTAATATGTGAGCATATTTACTTTACAAAACTTCAGTGAACTATGCAAAAATAATTGTTCATTAATCGCAATCGAGTTAAAATTTTCAATTAATCGAGATTTAGATTTTAGGTCAAATCGCCAAGCCCTAGTTTTAGCTTGCAACATATAATTAAAAGAGGTAGAGGGTGTTGTTAGGCTAAATAGGAAAGAAAACATTTTATTTCTATTTTGTCTTTATATTTGCAGTACACACATATGTGTGCCGCTCCTATGAGAAGACCTTAGAAGGCAACTTGTTTTGACCTCTGGTTCCTATCACCACCACTTTGTTCTGGTCTTTACACTTGAGTTATACGGATTTTTTTATAAAAATCTGTGAAATGTTCCTTTAAGTGCAGTGCTACTCTTTTCAAACATCTTCATTAAAAGATTTTTCATTGTAGTGCCCTGTTTCCTCATTTTAGAACAGCCATCTCTCACACACACACGCAAGCATAAAGTCACACAGTGGAGATCGTTGATGGCATGTTGTCAGCAAGTGTAAGCCACACGTTTCAGTAAATATTTGCTCATTAATTACAGCGCAAGTAAATGCAGCCGCACTGAAAGCGCTGCCTTTGTCTTGCTGACGTTCAAAAGCACCCCCGCCTGATAATCGCCGTGGCTTTGCTTGCTTTGGAGATTACTTGCCTCTGTAATTTTCCTGCTGATATCATTTCTGACAGGTGAGTGCAACCTGATTGCTGAAATTACACCAAGCTCTTCTGGTCTAAACCACTTCCAAAACATCCCCACCAGTAATGTGAGGGGCAGGTTTTTTATGACCTGCACCCACCTGAGCAACGTTGAGAGCCAACCCAGCTTACCTGACCCACAATAATATTTTGCTACCTAACCGGACCTGACCAGCTATCAGTTATTTATTGCATAAGACACTTTTCCACAGGCATACAGGAACCATGCTTTACCTAAAGCATACTGCGCTAGTACAGAAGTTACAGAATGCTTTGATTGTTCAGTGTATCTCAGCCTGGTAACAGTGTTTCTAACACATCAGCAACACAATTCTCTCCTAACAGTTTATGGATCGTCTCCCCAAAACCACGTCCATAGAGTCGAACCAGCAGAAAGATATTGGGGCATCTGGTAGCCTAGTGGTTAGGGCGCTCACCCTGCAGTCAGGAAGTCTTGGGTTCGATTCCCAAGACTGCTAAGCACCTCTGAGGTTCCCGTGAGCAAGTTACCATTCCCCCACACTGCTCCTTGTGTTCCTGGCTGCCCACTGCTGTCCTCAGTGAATGAATGCAGAGGAAGAGTTTTGTGCTGTTCACGTATGACAGAATTTTCACTTTCATGTTCTCTCCGTTAGCCGTGTGATGAAAACCTAACCCAGCGAACTTGTTAGTGATGTGCTGAATCACCTTCATGTTTCTCATAGTGTTAAAGATAAATTTGTTAGTGTGACAGAAAACTCCCTCTGAATTTTATCTCCAGCCCAAACAGACTGTAGTGCTTGCACTTTGTCGAGATCTCAGGTGTTAGTTTGTATCTCCATTATTTTGCCATAGACAGTAAAAAACAACCTCTTTCTAGTGTTGTCATAACAACATTTTGACCAATCAGAAAGCAGTGATGCTGTTAGCTCGGCTGCGACCCACTTTCAGCCCTGCCATCAAGCAGCTCAGGATCGAGTCGCTTTATTTGTTAGGGAAAACATTCGCTCGCGGTATGGTGTCAGTGGAACTCTATGTGTCCCATTCCATTCTGGGGAATATATCTGGGCTGAAACAGCATAATGTGGTTCGCAGTCACTGTTTAAAAGACAAACTGATCAAAAAATTCTCTGTGTTTAAGAAGTAAATGAATAACTAATGACAATTGAGAGTTTTTGCAATATTTATGCAATCTGTTGTTTAAAAAAAGCTGACATTGGAAGGTCTGGATAACAGCAAGTGGGGCAGCAGTCACGCTCCCCTGCATCAGAACCTCAATATTATTGGGTTGTTATTTGGCACAAATAAATGTAAATGCTTACTGAGGTGTGAAAATCTGATGTTGCTGTTTGTAATATATAACTCAACACTGTTGCATCAAATGACACGATGAAGCAGAAGCAACATCAAATCTTCAGAGGAGCCGAGTTCAAAAGCTGGTAAATGTTGTGTTTATTCAACGTTGATCATTTGTTGTTTTCTGCATCTTGAACAAACATCGTAGATCCACATAATAGAGAGTTTTTGCAATATTCACGCAATCCGCTGTTTAAAAAGCTGACATTGGAAGGTCTAGACTTGATGACAGCAAGTGGAGCAGCAAGTTTTGCGTTAAATATTCCACTTCATCACACCCGTCTCCATCACAGCTTCGGTTTTATTGGGCTGTTATTTGGCACAAATGCATGTAAAGGCTTACTGAGGTGTGAAAATCTGTTTTTGTTGAGCTCAATGTCTTTTTTTGGTCAAAATTTGTAAATAGCCTTTCCTTCTGATCCCATGAAGTGACTCTGATGCTGAATTCTAAATATAGTACAGTGATTAAATGTGCCTATTCTGTGCTATTTTTTGTCTTTTTTGTTACTTTTATTACATGTCTGGTTCAAACCACTTCTCTGTGGTACAGATTCGAATCAACCTGTTGTTGTTTGCTCAGCGTCCTGTTTTGTTTGGTTTGCTTCTGTGGTCACAGAATAGTGACTCACCGTTTACTATTTTCCTGCAGCACCAGGTGCGCCCTCCCGGTACACGAAGACATACCGTATGTTTACCCAGGAAACACTGACCTAGAT
The DNA here is from genome assembly GCA_037577145.1 of Brachypetersius gabonensis. Taxonomy (NCBI): domain Eukaryota; kingdom Metazoa; phylum Chordata; class Actinopteri; order Characiformes; family Alestidae; genus Brachypetersius; species Brachypetersius gabonensis. The sequence goes on from JBBJLR010028876.1 coordinate 10,918, forward strand.
AAAACTCGCAGACCAAAACTTGGCCATGTGTGCTTGAAGCGGCTCTCAGTCACACTCTTTCTGTCCTAATTTAGCAACAGTTCTTAGAGGAGTGTGCATTACAGGCGTGAAGTATCTTCTTCTTACTTCTTCTTCTTTTTTACATGTTTTACAAAGTGTCAGCACTTCTAGTTCCTTCCTTCTGTGACAAGATCCATGGTGAGATGATACATATCTCAACTGCAGTCCTCGCCCTTACTTCGACTGATTACTGTAGAAATATAGCAAACACTGTTCAAACACTGTCCCTGCAAACATGTTGCCACTTTTGTGCTGTTTCTATCTCATCAAGACACAAATTGCACAAATTCGATTTAGATTTGTAAAGAGTTTAGCATTTTGCAGTTTTTCAAAAATTCCAGTCTGTGAATCTCAGCAACATTTAATTGATAAACACATGTCTATAACTCTGTTAAAATTAGTTTTAGTAAACATTTATTAAACGTTGCTTCAATAATATTGTTTTTCACAGTTGACTACAACAAGTGATGCACCTTTGTGTAAAATGATTGGGGGAAATTTTGACAAAATGGAAATAAATGGCCAACTTTTTAATCTACAGTTTTATGAATCATTTTACAGTGTTGTGCAGACTCCCGCCAATAAGACAGACCACCAGTCAAACCTTTAATGATCTGCTATTGGGAAAAGCTGTTGGGTCTTTCATAAATTTGGAGAATACATTTGCATGCACTAATACCACTATACCAGATAGGGAGACCGTCAAGCAATCTCAGACTTTAAATTCTTTGACATTATGTACAGATTGTGCATAGATAGTTAATGAGGATTTACGTCAACAAATAACGTAAATAAGGAGCCAATCAGGAGCCAATTGGAAGATGCATTGAAATACTATACAGGGACCTGCTGTGCAAAATGTGCTTGAATGAACTTTACTGTACAATTCAGTAGAACCACAGTTTATCATGCGAGGCTGAAACAAAACAGAACATGAAAGTTCAGTGACAGATGTTAGAGTGGTGTTATGTGTTTTCCATTAAGGTGGGGTGTCTATATCTACTTTTTGCATGGCCCTCCCTTGTGTGTGAAGAAGAGAAGGGATTTTTCTATTTTTCTGTGCATGCAGTTGGGCTTGTCCACATATTAGTAGATAACACATGGGCTGACTGTGTTTGATAATAAGGCTTAATTCATCAGGTTGCCCTCTGACTGATGCAATTTTATCTTAGGTAGAGGTGGGCAATATGATATTATCATGATCATCTATCATGATACACAGTATGCTTTCGTGTACATGGTCAGTGCTACAGCTTAATAAGTCTGACTGATGATCCTGATATCATGTTTTTCCAGATTGCCCTTTGGCAGCTAGCAAGTTTACACTGTTATCTGCTAGTGCATCAGTGCAGAGGAAGCAAGAATGCCAGTCAGAATGTGATGATCTGCTTTTAGCAAAGAGCAGAACAGGATGACTCTGGTTTGAGTAAAGCCACAGGAACTGAGGAAATGCCAACTGCCGACTATAAAAAAAATTGGGCATTCATATCAACAGAAAGCACCCGGCAATGTCACAATAAAGAGGATAACGATAACGGAACAGTTTAAGGACTATACACTACTGACACACACCTTAATGCTGTTAATTAGCCCTAGCCTCAATGTTGAAACTGAACAGGCCTGCCCTGCTTTATGTTCACATCAAGAGCAAGTCCAATTGAAAGGAGTGTGTGTGTGTGTGTGTGTGTGTGTGTGTGTGTGTGTGTGTGTGTGTGTGTGTGTGTGTGTGTGTGTGTG
>JBBJLR010028897.1:0-12713 GCA_037577145.1 Brachypetersius gabonensis
GTCACAGGTTCGAATCCTACCTCCAGCACACCACCACTGGGTCCCTGAGCAAGACCCTTAACCCCAAGTTGCTCCAGTATGGAGCCCCTGTATGGAATGGAAGTCGCTTTGGATAAAAGCGTCTGATAAATGCCATAAATGTAAATGTAAATAAATGGATGCAGCCAACATTTCCGTAGCTCACGAGTCACACAACTATTACAGATCCAGTGGCAGAAGTACAATTTTACACATGGGCTGGTCAGGGGCTGGCTATGACTAATTCAGGGAGTCCATAGACCATTACAGAAAATTAGTGTGTAACCCTAACTTTCCATCTAAGGAGCATGAATGAATTCTATCGATGCTGATTAGAGGTGGAAATGATAAATCACGTAATGTGATCCACTAGGGTTACTTCACTAGACGTCTTTAACGTATAATGGAAAGACAGTGTCTCTATCTCAGAGCTGCGGCTCAGTGTCTCGCTCTCTCTCTCTCTCTCTCTCTCTCTCTCTCTCTCTCTCTCGCTCAATTACTCACTCACTCACTCCTACACACACACACAAACACACAGCCACACACAAACACACAGTACTGTATTCATATTCTGGAGAAACTTGGGTCACTGGATGCTCTGATCTGGTGGAGGTGAAATTCCTTTTGAATTTTTGTAAGTGATCACTTCTGCCTCTAATCAGCAATTATAGGACTCAGTATGCCCCAGTAGGGTCACATGCTAATTGTCTGTCATGGTCTAGGGACCATCCGGAAATAGCCTTGTCCTCCCCCAGGCACCGTCATGCATAAAACTCTGCCTCTAGACAAACTAGTGTGATACAGGTACCACCTTGCTGCTTACAGGACTTTCAAGACCTGCTGCTAATGTTTTGGTGACAGATTCCAAAGCAGATCTTCAGAGGTCAGAGTTGTTTTCGCATTAGAAGGGACACTATGCAATATTTTTCAGATAGTTTTAATGTTATGTCTAATTGGTATACGAATCACACTTATAATCTGATTTCTCATAACTTAGATTGTGTGTCCCTCTTTACCAGTTGCGCTTTTTGTGCTTTTGTTTTTGGGCATGAATGAAATCAGCTCATTTTCTTTACACCAGTCTTTGGGTTTGAATTATTGATGTGCATTCTTTCATGGGTCTTTTCACTTTATCTGCAACCTTACATGGGAGCATGGCTTTGGTGTGTCTCCTGCTTTGTTTCTAGACTCATTAAAGATGCTTTTGTGTTAGACATAGCCCCATTTCCCAAGAGCCAGACTGTGTTACAACAACTGGACCTTGAGTTTGTGTTTTTAAGGCTTAAAATAAATAAATAATGTTATCATACAACTGTAGAAGTGCAACTATCCAGACAGGACTGAAAAGAAAACAGGACTAGTTTGCAAAAGGTTGTTTGCACCGTGCATTAGCACGTGTTTAATTTATCTAGGTATACTTTGGCCTAAGTTCTAAGTTTACTTTACCATTTTAGAAGGACACCAACACATACGTTGTTTCCATTTACTTTTTCTCTGTTTCTCTAAGTTACCATGGATGCTTTCATCAGTCTTGAGTTTAGGAGGGCACTTGGATTTAGCATAACTCCAACCTCTTTCTGAGCTTTCTTTAACTAATCGCTGCTTTAGACCAGGAACCAGGTCCAACACTGAGGATGTTTTCTGTTGCCTTTTGTTCTCAGAGCCATTTGCTCTTTGAGGGCTTGAAGCTGCCTTTCTTGAACATGTTTTTGGGAAAATAATTTAAATTCAATTGATTGGCATTCTAAAATGTCATAAATAATCATAGAAACATGTAGTTTGTCAGGAAGTATCCTGGAACAAAAGGAGAGCTGGGCAGATCATATACTAGTCAGCACTAGGCAGACCCATCTCTACTCACACAGTGTATGCAGATATAGAAAACAGCTTTACAGTCACAGTCGTAGTGTGCCCAGGATGTGTTAGTCATCGGCTTTTCATGCAGCCGCATGAAATCCAAATGTCATCCAGTCACAAAAACGCATGTTAAAAGATGCAAGATGTAAACAGGCGCATAACACTGAAAATGTGGTAATGAAGACACATTCAGAATTGAGTTGTTTCCCTTAAAGAGAGCAAATTTAAACACTAGAGGGTTCACAGTTTGGCTTTAGTATCTCATTATATTTGGAGAATGCTGAATGCAGTGCAGTTTTTGCAATACAGTTCAATGCATATGTTTTTGTTGACCAAAGTTAACTGTTTTCAGAAGCAGTTGCATCTGTTGCCCTTATCTAATCTTAAGACTCTTTAGGATGCTCAGGTCTAAATAGCGCTAAGAGCTGTTGGTGCTTAAATATTGATGTGAATTTAAATGAAGATCCCAGACGGCCTCAGTTGTCGAAGTCAGTATTTGCTGCTCTGTCAGTCAGTGTTATCTGAGACAGTTGGAAGCAAAGAGGACTTTTAGGGCCTTGCCCTCACATTACAGGTCTTTATGCATTTGTATTTATATCTTAGTTGTGGTGCATTTTTCATCTTTATTAAAGCCAGAGCCACATTTGCCTAACAAAGGTACTCTTAACTATTTTGTTTTTAATATTTCTGGAGCCATGCATGGAATTCTTCTATTTCTGGAGACTAGAAGTCCAGAAAATCAGATGATCAGCTGCCAAAGCCTTTCAGCAAAGCCTTTCATTTACTTGAATCATGTGTGTTAATCGTCTGTCATTTAACCAAACCTTAATTTTAACAGTTGCAAAAGAAAAAGTGAAACGGTTGGCAGTGAGAGATAATACTGTAGTATTAGTTTTAGTATTCTGTGTTCTGTGTTGGTATATGCAAAGCAGTCAATCCTGAGATTAATGATATATTATGTATTGCAGTCAAAATTGATTCTAGCTAAACATTCCTCTTTGATTTAATTAATTTATTTCTTCTTGTGGCTTTTAGGGCTTACTCATGAGGCACTGGGCTTCTGTCCTCTTAGTTCTCTGGAGATGGACTACAGGTTCCATGATGCACAACTGCTCTTCTGCACATCCTGAGGCTTACAAAACCAACCAGCATCAGTTTTAAGCAAGACGAGGTGGTCTGAACTGATCAATTGCTGTGCAATTAGTATAGTTCACTGATTTGGCTGGAAAAAAGACTGCCAGAATTTTGGTACCATTTTCCCTTTCTTTGTAGCATTTTTACAAAAGTGGTAAATGACAGGTTTGAGCAAGTAATTCAGGAACAATGACATGATCATAGATTAATTATTGAATCTAAATGTATTCTCCTGTTGTAAGTTTTATGTAGAAATTCCTAGCTACCTTTAAAGAATCTATACATGTAACGGTTTCTGCAGAACATGCAGTTTAATGATGGTCCTGTTGTAACAGAAGCCCTGTCACTTATTGAACTGTATATGAGCTTTGTTGAGGGCAGTTTCTTTGTCATTTCTAATGTGACACAAGCCTTTATTTGTAAATTTATGATTTTTTTTTACCACAAGGTATGTTAGTTTAAGCTTCAGTAATAGAAGGTTCTTTTTACTGGTTCATTTTCAAGCTCCCCAGTAGGGGGCGTGTGTTTATACAGATAAAAAGTGTGGATGAGGAGGTGTCCACCATGGCCTTTCTTTTGTGTGAATTGCTTTATTCTGTTCAGGTACCAGCTGTTATGCTATTTTGTGATGACCCAGCCCGCTCCATTCAAAACAACAGAAACAAAGTCTGATGTAAATCAGTCTGCATCTGTTTTTATCATGACTTCACGAATGGCTTATTTCCATTAAAAATGTAATGTATATTAATATAAATTAACTGTAATTTATTTTTTTTAAATATAAAAATAACAAAATGTTATAGAATGGTATAAAATATGTGGTATTTGGTAAATGAACTAGTATAGTGATGAATATTTATAAGGAGTTATAATTACCATTTTGGGCTTTTGTGAACTGAACTTTTACACAGTGGAGTTGTGCTGTGTTTTACAAAGCTCCTGAAGGTAACAATCTGGTGAAACATGGGTTTTCTAAACAAGAAGAACTGCTGTATTTTCAGAGCACGCTATGTGTGTGTGTGTGTGTGTGTGTGTGTGTGTGTGTGTGTGTGTGTGTTGTGTTGTGTTGTCTGAGAGACAAGGTGGGGTTTCTTCATTTCTAGCTACCTTTATGTATGAATGGATATTTTAAGGGAAATTAGAAGAACATAAAATTAAGCTTTATTTCTATTCCCTCAAATGATGAAGTTGTAGATCACAGTTCACATGCTTACCATCTGCTGTCAGCCTTAACAGCCTATGACTGTCCAAAACAAGGTTACACTCCTTTTTTGACTCTCCTCTTTGAAGCTGCCTCTCCCTAGCCATACAGAGTCACCCAAGCTGAAAAGCAGACAGTGAGGTCAGGTATAGCCAGGGAGAGGAACACAGTTGTACAATTTCAATTTAAAAAACAAAAGATTACAAAGTATATTTTGTACAAACAGCGATCTTATAAAACAATGCAACATTTAAACAGCATGCCTCCATAATCAGCTCCCAAGAGCACAACTGAAATATCAAACAGAACTTTGTTTGGTCCAGTGTAGACGCTGTGTCTATTAAATGTATGTTCAATAGAAAAGACTCTATTAAATCTAACCTTGACCTTAACCTGAAGCCAAAAACTAACCCTAATCCTAAATATAAACCCCTTGTTGAATTATACCAGACAGTTTGCTAACAATGTATCTGTAGATTATCTATAGGGGGACCATCCATATCAAATATAGAATGCCTAACCCTTTAGTTTTCTAAATGAATGCTGGATCGTTTCTTTATGTGGAGTAGTCTTACTGTGTGAGTCAATATAACTTATATACTGCTGATCTCTATTATGTGTAATAACACACTCCTAACTACAGTCTCTGTGGTTAGAAATTCACTTAACTGTTGCCCCTCCAGAATTCTGCCCCGTTGTGAAGCGAAGCTCCGCCCCCCTCGACTCCAGTTACCCTCCCCGTCTGTCACCTGTCACTAAGGCCCGCCTCCTGAGCGCAAGCCTACACGCACACAAACACGCACAAACTCAGACCTACACTTACACCTACCCACCCTTCCACACACCTGCTGGCGCGACCTGGCGCCCCCTCGCTGCTCTCTGTGCTCCGACCGTCTCCTTGGTTACTGCTGTCCTGAGAGCAAAGTTCACATCCCAGCTCCTAAACTCTGAGTCATGGAGGGACTGGCTGCCTGACCGACTCACCTTCGTCTGTTCTTAGTAAAGAAGAAAAAAACGCAAATAGCCTGAAGGACGGAGGGACTTCTGCTCGGGTAAGACTTCTCCTGTCCTCTGTGTGTGTGTGTGTGTGTGTGTGTGTGTGTGTGTTGTCGGGGAGTCTCCGGGGAACTCGTGCATGTTGTGCAGGCCAGTGCTGTAGGTGATGTACAGAAACTCGTCTAATCTTCATGCACATATACTGTATAACATAACACACATTACTGAAAACAATGCATGTCAAGTCAAGCTGGCCACTTGTTGTGTGGCCTTTGTGTGTAGACCACTAGTATCTGTGTTTACTTCTGGCTATGAAGTCTAGACTAGATTTAGAGAGATGAAGTTCAGCTCAGACCTGACCATTTCGTCCAGACTGGGCATCCTTTTCTTGTTAATTCCTTAAACAGGTAAACAGATGGGGTTCCTCTGGAAACGTATGCACCCGCATCATCTACTGAGCAGGAGTTGAGACTGTTTAGAGGCAACTTAAGTGGATAAACACCTTTAACCGCTAAACCCGGAGAGGAGACGCTGCTGCCTGATTATGTAAATTTCAAGCATCAGGCTGACCACACACAACCTAAGCAGAACTTCTTCAGAGGCCAAGCAGGTGTGAAACAACCCGCTAGAACTGGACACAGCAATACTGAATAGTCTAAAGAGTGGATATTTTATTTATTCATTTTCGAAAGGAAAGGGCGGCTATGTTTTAAGGTCTCTGGATGGTTGCTAATTTTTTACAAACCTTTTTGCAGATCTTGTGGTTTTTGGATGTTTTGGCAATTGTCAGATCCTATTAACCCAGATATCTCTTAGGTTTTGAATGTTCTCAATCATTATCATGTTTTAGAATGTTGTTATCATCTATCACTGACTCAATTGTTTCATCTGCTCTTTTTAAAACACTTTAAAAGAAACTCCCACATTTAGAATGTGTTTTGGGACCTGTGGCCGACCCGCCTGGCTGGGCTCTGAGGGATCTGGTGCCTGTACACAATGGTACCTAAGTGACAAAAGCAGTGTTTAGAGTGGCGCTCTTATGTGAGGGGCTCTCCTTTGGTGCACCTGCCAAACAGGTGACATTTATGAACTGCACTTCCTCTCGGTATTCCCTGACCTTCTTGCAGCCCGTTTCATAAGAACAGGCAAACATGCTTTATATTCAGAATCATCATCATCATCATCATCATCATTACCGTTACAGCAGAATAGAGGCACTTAGCTGCCCATTATGCCTTTCAATCCCTGTATGTTTGATTCGCTCCTAAAGCCTTATTCATTTGCATGGGGTTAAAGCTTAAATGGCCATTATCTCAGCTTGCTCATCTGTTTCCTGAAGCTTACACAATAAACTCGAGTCAATAAAGTGGAGCTCGGTGGAGTGATGACAAGAGAGAGAGCACATTCATCTGTAGCTTTTCAAGCTTGAGGACATCACCATGGAGATCACTTAGACTGAGTTTGCTCAAAGGGCCTGTGCCAGTGCGGGTTGTGATTTAGGATAAACCTGTGTAGGAATCTGTGAGGGTGTGTGTGTGTGTATGTGTGTGTGTGTGTGTGTGTGTGTGTGTGTGCGTGTGCACTATAGAAAATGGTCTACATTAACTTGCAAACCGACTAGCTGCCAGTTTGCATGTTAATGCATATTTGCAAATCTCCATGTTTTTTTTCTAGTGAAGTATTTATTTTGGAACCTTTAAAAGGCTGCGTGTGTTAAAAGGTTAAAAAGATTTCCACATTCTCACAATTCTTTTGCATAATCATTACCATTAAACAAACACAGTCCTTCAGAGTGGTTTGATGTGAAATGCACTGTGAGAGAACTTTTAGAGTAGGAATCATTCAAAGTGCTGACAGGAACAGAGGCCTGAAGAGTTTAGTGCCTCTAAAGGCTCTGTCGCAAAAAAAAAGTGTAACAGCTATGAATAAAATATGTTGTTTTCCTTCTTGGAAGAGGAGAAAGGTGAATTTGGGTCAGTCTAAAAACATAGCCCAAGAGAGTGTTTTTTCACAGATTTATTACTGTTTCAGTAATTTATAAATAAATAAAATAGCTATAATCTGGTTCCTATCAACACAATTGCAAAGAAATTGAAACTGTGGATGGTTACATTTTAATAATATTATTATTTAGAAGTTTTGAAAGAAAAAGCTCTGCTCCATTATTCATCAGTAATAAGTGGTTATATGAATAAGTGCTTACTCAGTTACTACTGGAAATGAGAGTGAAAGCTCTGTTTTTCCTGAATACGGTGATTTAAAGAGGGTCAGCAGCTCTGAATGTCTGGATGTCTGACTGTTTTGATTGTGCTAACATATTAACAAAGGCATAAAAGATAATCTTATCAGCCTCTGGACACGAGGCCAGTGTTGTTGTCCTTGCCTCTGTACACTTTTTCACAACTGTCCCAAATATGACCAACTTCCTCCTCACCACACGCTCACTCAGTTGCCAACTGGAAGGAAATATGTCAGGATGCCAGACAAACTTCGGCACAGTCCAACAGGGAACTCCTCCTTCACTTAGATTGAAAGGCCTTGTCTTATTAATGTAAGCTGTTTGTGAATCACCAGGCTAGTCCAATTTGTGTGCGTTGGTGATGTGAAATGTGCTGATTCAAGAACTCATTGTCATATTCCTGGTATGTTCTTGATGGTAGACTTTGCCCAACGCCCAACACGTACGCACACACGCGTCCACACATATCAGATAGGGTATTAATCATCTTTACTAATGACTGGTGATTAATAAGTTGGCATCAGTTGGCACAGTGTTATCAGATTGCCTTTGTCTGCAGAGCTCTGCAGGTTATTCAACACAATGCAATTAACGCTGCTATTTTGGGGTACAGTGATCATTTTGCTGGCAAATTAAATAGATTTGTTGAGGTGATTTGTCAAGCATTGGGTGTGCACTCAATTAGACCTGCTGTCCTAATTCTGAATCATCCATCCATCCATTCATCCTGTTAAAATGAGAGAACAAAAAGATTAGGAGAGCAAAAAAGCGTCTCCTTTGTGAACAAGAGAGTGTTGTTCAATTGTCTGCTATGTAAAATGTGTAAACAAGAGCCTAATTTTAATAAGGTTCATAGAGTTTCTCAATGTTTATACTTCGTTTCAAAATATACCAAGTAATTCCTAGTTAAAATATTCCATACATGAAAACTAAATAAGTCTTTTTGAATTATGTTTATGTACATGTATTCACACTACAGTCTATCCATTCACACCGAAGGAATGTTTTGGCGCAGATTGTTTTTGAAAGCATTGTAATACAGGGTCTCCAATCAGAGCAGAGTTCATTTACTTATGTCAGCTTTGATAGTACAGAAGCAAAAATTGTCTGTTGAAGTATTATTTATAAGAGGAAGATGGAAAATGGTCATGTGAAAATGAACTATGATTGTTTCTGGCACATAAACTTACGCAAATCTTATAATTACAGGGAGAACATAAATACCAGAATAATGTGGGATATGGGCCCTTTAAAGCACCAAAGAAAGAGATCAAAGTGACTCTTATGCAACCACACTGTAACATGCATCATGCAGTTACACTTTCAGAATGTTTACAATGCATGTCTCTGTTTGAATACGTTGTAGTAATGCAGTCTTCATTGTTTTCATCCCTTAATAAATGTCTTCTAGCATTTCTAGCTTGAACAAAGATATCTGAAGCATAGGAATACTTCAGAATCAACCTCAGTCTCTCGAAGCAAACAAATCTGTCTGCCCTGAAACTGTTACAAAGTCAAATGTTTTATAGTTATAGAGAGTGGTTGAATTGATCTTTTACAGCATATGGTTTTATGTCTCTTTAGCAATAACTGAGAGAACAGCGCATTGTTTCAGGTGCCTGCACCATTAACTATTAACCTGCATCTGTCCATGCGTTACACGAGAAGTAGCAGTGCTTGTTGTGCACAATCTGAGAGCGTGAAGTATTCTGTCATTTACACACACACTAGCACACAGTCACTGTAGTTCTCCACACAGGTGTTTCCATGTTACCACAGACAGTAAACAAAGTATAAACCAGGATTAAAAACTGAGTAGGGTGGAGTAATGCATGAAAGGAAGAATGTGGTCTTGTAGGGGCTCAAACAAGGCCGCTTTAAAACGCTCCTCAGAACTGGCCCAAAAATACCAGAGCATTCATCCGGTTAGGTGCTGCTGAGCCAGTGCCAGGGCCAACAACCTCATGCAGGTGCCTCAGTTTAAAACTACATTCAGTGATTTGTTAAGGCAACAACTGAAGTCCATGTAAAGAGTTTCTATTGGTTAATTGATCATAAAAGTTTCACAGTATGACAAAAATAAAACTTGAACATTTGAGATACTTTTTTTAACAGTGACAATATACGGTACATAATCTGAGCAGTTTGCTGCGGAGTGTTGGCAACACTCAACCTTGTGCATAAATTAAATGTTGTTAACACACACTTCGTGCATCACTTCAAGCCAGCCTTCAGTGCGGGGATACTTTTACAGATTAGAGATTACATGATTAAAATTTTAATTTGTAACTCAATCTGAAGACACACTTTCTCAGCCTCAGTAAACTCTCCTAATTACTGTAATTAAAGGAATTCTAGTTAAAGTTCTGATTAAAGGATTGGAACTAAGTGTGTTCTGTCAGAGTCAACGTCGTTGAACTGAAACCGGACAGAATATTCCTCGGGCGTAGCTCTAAAGCAACTCTACTGGAGCCCCCTAACTTGGCACTGGTCCAGTGCACATGGTAAATGTACATATTGTATACAAGTGCCGCCTGCTATTGTTAGTATTCTGCTAGTCATGCTTCGCATTACTGGTATCAGAAGGTCTACTGGAGAAGTGCTTCTGTCTAATGCATGATATTTGCACTAAATAGCACCTGTGTAACAAAGTGATTGGCCAATAATATTTGCTGATATTTTTGACCTGCAGCTAATCTATATGCAGCGTTCCTAGATGTCAGGACTGTTGGACTGCAATAACATTCATGTTTTCTAGTTTAACTGTGTAGATTCATATGGTTTAATTGTATGTTTTGATTAAGGTGAGCTTAATCACATCACATGTCCACAGTTGGTTGCTTTTGGGGAATGCCACAAAAGCACAAGCAGAATGAGGTGCGAAGAGGGAAGGTGTACTCAGAGTTCTAGTCTAGATCTGAGTCACACAGTGTTTCTTTTCAAACATCATCTAACAGTATCCAATGTTTTGATTCCATTTGTAAAAGGCTGAGTGAGAAAGAGAGCGCAGAGAGCAGGGTAATCAGATTATTAACGCATCAATTGTATATTGTGTCATTTTATGCCACTCCAAGTCATGACACATTCTGTTTGATGTAAATTGTCCAAAAAGAAAACAAAAGTCATGATGTGAATAGATCATGGCTCTTTCTTTTCACATGATTTCTGTGATGTGCAAAACCCACTTATATTTGTTTGTTAGCCAGTTAGAGTAGAGTTTATTTGCATGTGTCTTAATGCCTTCTAAGGTGAAGTAGCTGGATGAAAACAGCCATTGAAAATGAATTACAGCAGGTTATGGCACATACAACCTTGCTAGTGTCATAAACCAGAAAAAGCAAGAAACATGTATAACCTCTTTAAAACTTTGTCCTCAAGTTGAAGCCTCTAGGTAAGGATGCAGTAAAGCTTTTCTACACTGACTTGCTGTTGTATGCTGTCATGCTTGTGCTGTTATAGTTTTTTGGATGCCCTTGAGTGAGTGGAAGGTGCTATAAGGGCTGAGTGAGAACAAAGGTTTTTGTTCTCCACAAGCTTAAGAGAGGCCCTATCAGTGCTGGCATAGTGTTGCCATGTTGTACCTCCAAAACATTGAAGAAGATGCAAAAATATTAGTAATTGTTGAAGTAACAAGATCTTTTGGTCTGTTCTGTTGCTTAATTTATGAAGAATGTTTACACATGTAAAGAGCAGCAGGCATTTTTCAAAAGATAGAAACAGCAGGTGTTTTTCTGAAAGTGATCTGTTGATGCTGTTTTAATTGGTTAATCCAACTGTATTGTTCCATAATTAGGCAATGTGTTGTTGAAGCTCTGTCTTGGTTATACCTAGATGTGCCACTACGTTATGTTGGCTTAAGTAGTATATAGAATATTTTGCATTGTGAAAGTTACATACCTAGATCAGTAGCCCAGATGGCTTTGATGTTCTTAAATCACCATTAAGCAGCATCTCTGGGCCTGAAGCATCCAGCCAAAGCATTTAAAATCCTGCTGACACCCGATCTTCCCCAACTTAACACCAATTAATAATACACACTAATAGCAGCAGACACCAGTAAAGATAAACCTTATACTGGGAGATTAAGAGTCCCTGACCGACGTGGAGGATTATGTAAGAGGACGTGAATGTGTAATAAGGGTAATCTGTTTCACACATTTGAGCACACGACTTCACACACTCTCCAACCAGTCTGTTTTTCATTGCTCTTTTCATTAATATTTTCATTGCCAATTATTCTATTTGACAGTGTCTTATCTTAAATGGTATTGTCCATTTTTCAAGAGGTAGCACTGAGGAATTCTATCTATTTATATTAATTTATTTGTTTGTTTGTTTGTTTGTTTGTTTAAACAATAAAATATGTAACTTACTAAAGTGAGAAAGGTGTGTGTGTGTGTGTGTGTGTGTGTGTGTATGAATGTGTATGTATATGTGTTTGTGTATTTATGTGTGTGTGTGTATGTGTGTGTGTGTGTTGGTGTGTGTATGTATGTATGTGTGTGTGTGTTGGTGTGTGTATGTATGTATGGGGGGGGTGTTTGAGTGGAAGGCACAGTGTTTTTTTTTTCTGAACTGGAACTGGATCCAGGTTTTTGTCTGATTGGCCTGAACTCTGGCACAGTCAGTGTATGGTTCAGTCAGACGCCATAGACTTCGTCTGAGTTGAATTATTCATTTGGGGGCCAGACTGCCCACACTATAGTGAAGAAAGCAAAGTCAGGGAGAGAGATTGCGAGAGAGAGAGAGAGAGAGAGAGAGAGAGAGAGAGAGAGAGAGTGTGGTTAGAGAAAGGTGTGTAGATGTAGAGTATCAGAGTAATCAGAGTCAGTTTCTTGCTATTTTGTGAAATCATTTTTTAACTGTTGTCTGATTGTCATACTTGACATATAACCCCTGCCACCCCTTTCTTTCAGGTGAATGTCTTAAAACATGAATGTCATGGGACCCCCAATTAGGCAGGCCAAGTGAGTATAATCAGACACATGTAAATGATTTACACCTGAAAAATCACTAACCAAGTTATATGTGGCCAGATGTGTATGTGTGTGTGTGTGTGTGTGTGTGTCAGGGTCTCAGTTGACAGAGCAGCTCTGTTATGGAATGTTTGCTTTGCTCTCCCTGCTGGACACAGTCTCCCTCTTTCTCTCCCTCTGCCTCTTTCTCTCCCTCCCTCTCTCTCCCTCTCTCTCTCTCTCTCTCTCTCTCTCTCTCTCTCTCGCCCCCCCTGCTTATGCCCATATGCTCAAAGAACATGTAGATAAGCGG
>JBBJLR010028915.1:0-12712 GCA_037577145.1 Brachypetersius gabonensis
GTGTGTGTGTGTGTGTGTGTGTGTGTGTGTGTGTGTGTGTGTGTGTGTGTGTGTGTGTGTGTGTGTGTGCGCGCATGCATGTGTGTTTTGTAAACCTAAAGACGATTTGTGCAGCACAGATTCTGGCATTGTCACCAGAATTTGTTTATGTTTACTGAGCATTTCGGGCTTAGCACAGAGATAAAAAATTGCTAATTGCTACTCTGTGCCTTTATAGAAAAGTACTTAACCTGTTCAGAACATAACTAAAATTTAAAATAGAAATCAACCTCGTTAAAATCACTGGAGTATAGGCTAACAGAATTTATAACAAAAACAAAATTGACTTTCTGGAAAATTCATCACATAATAGCCCATTTTAAATAAGAGTGATAGCTTTATTCAATGGGCTTCAGGACTATAACCCCATTTTTTTTCTTGTGGGGAACATAAATGCATGTTTATGACTGATACCCTATACAGATTAATAAATGCATCCCAAAGTGATGCAGTCCCTCATGCCATTTTCCATTAACGCAAGTGCTTCTTTACCAGATGTCGTGGAGTCAGCGCACATTGGTTCTGTAAATATGCAGGTGGTGACAGGTGGTACACACACATGCATGTCTTTTTCCTCTCTCACATTTATCCTGGCACATGGCTTTCTGTTTTCAGCAGCCTGTGAACTGCGGACTTTGAGAGGGAGATCTCCGGGAGACCAGACTACAAGAGACCACCACCTTTTTAACGGTTTCCCCTGGTCCACAGATGGGTTTTCTCTGCTATGAAAGACACACCAGTACCCCCACCTCTCCTGTCCTGTGACGCAGGCCAGGCAGCTGGGCAAACAGCCCCCCTCCCCATGCCCCCCCACCCCCACGCCCCCCCAGCTTTCTAATAAGACTAGGCAGGGTTTGTCAGCCACACACCAGATTCCTGTATGGACTCTTTATTTGGGGCATTCGCAAGTCGCTTTGAGGCGCGTGCCTTGCATGAAGCCGGAAAAAGTACCATGTTGTTCCTTTTGCTAAAGCCCAAAATCTCTGTTCCTGAAATATTCCTGCATATTCTTTACATAAATGCAGAGGGAAAGAGTGGAAAAACACTTGACAGCTAAAACATTAAAAATTTGATGAGACTATGAGTCATCCTGTCTTCTTCAGTGTTAGGGCACTCTACACACTACCTTGTTTGTGCAAGTGCGCTCATTGAACTGCTGAGCAGGGAGTAGGATGTGGAGGCATTTGTCGGTGAGGCACTTGAAACCAGTATTACCACACTTACCCAAGCATGTGTCTTCCTTGATCCTTTAACAGACAAGATACTGTGAGCTGTGGGGCCTCATGAGAATGCCATTAATCGTATTTGATATTTGACAAAATGAAACTGAAATCTTCATGTGAAAAATGACTAAATGATGTTTTGCTCCTATAGCTATCTGTTACTGCAGATTCCACTTCACTGCTGTTTGATGTCCTTTTAGAGACCATGCTGAGCTTTGTTGATGACATCTTGTCTGGTGCCAAGTCTCCGTGTGTGATGCTAGGGGACATTCCTGATCCCTTCACCTCTGTCTCCATGATCATTCGTTGCCTTGAACCTGACACAACATACATGTAAGTGCCATTTTTTGTCATGTTATTTGAAATAGCGTTTTTCAACCTTGGTGCTTAAATGCTTTTACTATTTTCCCCATGTCAGTATTAGCTGATTGGTTGAAGCAGAATGTCTTGGAACAAGAAAAAAACACACCAGGCTATGGCTACTCCAGTACCAGCCCAGTGAAACAAACAAATTTGTTTGTTTGCTAGATGCTGTCTACTAGTGAGAACTTTCTTTTCTGGCCTCAGTCTCTGCCTACTCTCTAAGGATCATTCATCCTGTGTTTGGTGTATAGCAGTGACATCAGCTTAACATCATCTCTTGGATATGGTGTCTGTAAAGGGATGGAACCTGATGGGCTTATGTCTGCAGAGTGTACCAGCATGGCAGTTCAAGGTGTTTGCAAGGCCATATGCACAGCACTTACATCCTTTGGTGAGGAGTGTTGTTTTTCTTGGACTCCACTGCTCACGTTTACACTCCGCATCTTCAGGCAGGGAGGACTCTTTGCGTACAGCTGGGGAAGTGGTTCATGCATTGGAACAGCTTAAAAGAGAGCACTTAATGGTGATGGCAGAAACAGAAATCGAGAGATCAATGTGTTTCTGAAGGCTGAAAGTGAAGTGTGCATGAAAGAGTAACTTTTCTGTGGAGGAGAGAGGCCCTGTTAGAGGTGCTAAACCAACATGATTCAGTATTGCATTTAGCTCAAATATATGTTAATTAATGTAGACAGTGACAGTTTCACAAGGGAAAAAGGATACAGGAAAGTTTGCAAACATTGATGTTTAAAAGCAGATGCCTAGAGATTATCAGAGTGATAGATAGCAATCTGCTGAAGGTAGAAAAGACAAAACAGTTGATACCTTTTTGATGCCTTTTGTGCCTCAAGCTTAATTATTGCCACATTTCATGTTCATACCTACTAACAGAAACTGAAGGACACAGAGTCTGCTATAAATCACAGGTAGTAAGCTTCCAGCAGTCAGCTGATGGTTCAGTAAAGTATAGTAAAAAGGTCCTGCTTCAGTAAAAGCAGCTGCAAAGGCAAGTTTGTCTGTTTCGAACACCTGACAGTATTCCTGTAGAAGTACTTCATTCCTGTACTCCACTGAAAGTAGATGCATGTGGCATGCACCCTGATCCATGTATGCATTCCTTTAGTAGATATACATATATCTACCAATGGAAAGCAGATATATGTAAATTTGTCTTATTTTGATTTTCAATAGATGTGGTAGGTCTGAAGATGCTTTAAAAGAATACTCAGACTTAGGTTACAATCCTTGTGGACTTTTTATTTTGAATCAAATTTTTTGTGCATATATACAGAACAAGGCTTTGTAGGACCAGAAAGGGTGTTGTGCATATGGCCTTAATAATGTTTAATGAAAGTTCTACACCAGCTCATCTTTTGTTTGCTGGTTCCTTCTCAAGTTGGTAATTGGTGATGCCACACGTCAGACATGCTTTCTCGTTTGTGCCTTTGCTATGTCTCAACACTGAAGTCACAGGTAGTAGCTGTTTATGTTGTCATCCACTAGATGGAGATATAATTCAACTTAATGTTAAGAACCTGCTTTGTTTCCTCTGGGTGATTCCTTCCTAATTACACCAGTCTGACGTCCTGGGCCCCGTTGTTCAAAAGTAATCCAGTGGGATTTTGGATAACAGAGTGTATTGAACCTAGAAAATGGGTTGTTCAAAGGGAAAAGAAGGATTCTGAAATCAGATCAGATCTCCTAATCCAATCTCAGTTTTAATCTGAAGCAAACCTTCACTTGAATTTGGATACATTTGATCCCAAAAATCAGGATAATCCTAATCCCGATGCAAATGTGGATTCAGGTTGGATTTATGGCACAAAATTAAATAAAACTTGAAAATGTAAGTAAAAAGATATGTTTGCAGGTGATGTATACATTTATTTATATTCTGTACAATTGTTGAAATAGACAGTGGCAATGAAAATAAAGTAGGTAATAAGACATAGTCAAGGCAGTCAAGGAAAAAGGCCCTGAGAGGTATCGGTACTCAAACAAATTCTCCAAGCTCAAAAAGTCAGAAGTAATTTCTTCCTGATCACGTTTTGTCTGGCCTTCATTTGGAGCAAACATTGGAGGTTACTCTGGTTTCTTTTCATCAGACTTGGGTCTATCATATACGTCAGGAGGAACATCTGGTGGCAATGGTATGCTAGACAATACAGGCTAGTATTATATTGCATGCCACCTTGGGTTCCACCAGCAAGTAGTTAAGCTCCTCTTCAGGACTCCATTTAAGCACTTCGTTGCACATTTTGATCTGCAGTGTGCAGAGTTGAAGCCTGCCTGCTCAGAATATTTGTCCGCAATCTCAGTCAAATCATAAGCATTCTCCAAACCTGGATGGTGATGCCTATGAGTTGATTCTCAGCTGGCAAAGGAACAAATCCCCCTTACCCAACTACAACAAGCTAAATTCAGAATGGAAACTCCTAAAAGCAGAGTTTGAAAGAGCTCTGCAGCAATGAAGAACTGTGAACGTTCCTTATTCCTGCCTGTTCTTTACATAGCCTGTAGGCTACACTGTGGGTTCCATTTAAAGCACTAGTAATCCTGAAAATGCTGTGTTTGGATAACAGTGATCCAATCTAGAGTTGCTTTGAAAAAGATTAAATAGTTTGAGTCAAAACCACAAACCCAAGGTCACACTACTGCACTCACCACAGCAATGTCTCAACCATTCAACCTATCCCTAATGGTGCTGCAGGCGCCAGGTGTTTGTATAATTCACACACTGGAATGATTTAGTGGCCCCACTCTGTCAACTCTCATCTCCAGAGGCACACCTTAAAGAGATGGGATTTACTAGATTCACATTTTATTTTTATTTTACTTAATTCCAGGTACATGTTTCTGTTTAGACATAATAGAGGGTGCTTAATTATCATTTGCTTAATTTGTTTTAGCCAAGTAATATCTAGCATCAAGATGGACATCAGCACAGTTCACTTTTGTTGAAGCTAGTTATCTAATGAAGGAGCAACATTAACAGTAATTTTAGTCTTGGTCAGTGTATGTCCAGGGTGTATAGTAGGGCTGGATGGTATTATATTGCTATTTTTAGGGAATATAGATGTTTTTCAGTGCAATCCCACCCAAAATGAACAATATCCTCTGGGATAAATGAAGTTCTCTGATTCTGATTCTGATTATGAAATAAACACATCAGAAATATACCAGGATGTTCTTTTATCAGCCTTCTGTATTACAGTATTGCGAATTCCAGTGGCATATAGATTAAGAAAAAAATGTGAAGCCCTTGTCACAGTAGAGGATATTGTCCCACATAAGTAAAGTTTTAACTGCAGAGGTGACAGTGAGATAACAGTGATCTAATCTATAAACGCATCATATCTTACCACAGGTTCAGACTATGGGCGCTGGACAACACAGGTCGACGCTCCAGCCCCAGTGAGGTCACCATAAAGACCCCCTGCCCTGCAGTTGATGATGTGAAAGCACAGGGTAACTTTCATATTGTGAGAACATATAAGTCCTGTTACATTCTGTAACTATAGTCAAAAGATTACAAACTACAGTTATTTTGCTAATTTTATACAAAAACACTTCCTTGAATCAGGTTTGATTGCTATACTATTTTTGCATCAAGCTTTACTTTTGCTGGTATGCCCTAATACCAGACAATACTGTGGCTTCTATAGTTGCCCTAGCAAAGGCCAGCACAGCTGCATCTCATACAATCAAGGGAGTTCTACGATTAAACAAAATAAGATAGCAGCTGTAACTCATCTTACACATACATTCAGCACAACGGGGTTCACCTTGAATGTTTTGTGTCTATTTTTTTAGAAATAGCAGACAAAATCTACAATCTCTTCAATGGCTACACAAGTGGGAAGGAGCAACAGACAGCCTACAACACGCTGATGGATCTTGGCTCACCCACGTTGCACCGCGTGCTCTATCACTACAATCAGCGCTATGAAAGCTTTGGAGAATTCACCTGGCGCTGTGAGGATGAGCTCGGGCCCAGGTCTGACCTCGTTTTCTATCTGTCTTGCTCACTTATCCTAGTCTTACTCTGTCTCCATAAATTCCCATGAGATGATAAAAAGTTAAAAAATCATGCACTCTTTCATGTATCACGGGAAAAACAGGTAGAAGGTGCAATGAGATGAACACTTGTTTGATTGTTTCAGTATCACAATGGAACTTGATATCTGCTCAATGCATTTTACAGGTGTTTGAGGATCCAACTGGGAATCCTTTTTTTTTCAACAGTCCTGTTTTAACTACATTACAAGATAGTAGAATAAACTTTCAATCCAGAGACAGGCTTCTGATTAAGTTGTTTGTGTTAATGAAGCTCAGACTGAAGGCAATCAAACTGATTGACCCACGTGGCTTTGGACTGACCATAAAACAAGGTAGGAAACTAGCCTCCAAAAAAGGGAATTGATGTTCTACAGCTTTAGAATTGCAGCTTAATGTGTTATAAACATAGCCATGTGTTTGAAATAAAACCTGCACATTTCCATGGAGATGCACAGTAGAATCAGGTGAATTCAATTAGGTGCATTTGGACTTGGAGACCTGTAGCTTCAGCTTGAATTAAAAGGTTATTTTTAATCATCTGCATGCTGGAACCGTTTGCCTTGGTAATCGGATGGCTCCCATAGAACTCTGCTGAAAAACACTCATGCAGCCTCATACAAACATGATCAATGCACTGACCTTGAAGGAGTCCAAAATAAGGGCAGTATTATCAACTGAAAATCCCTGATTCAAGAAATTGTCTATGGTTGAGTGGATCTGGAAAACTTGCTGGCATCTTCCCAAGCCTTTGTAGTGTGGCAGAGAGTTGCTTAACATTTGGGGGTTTGGAGAATGCCTCACACCACAATGATGCAGCATGAGTTCTGGAGAACAGCAGTACTATCACCCAAAGATCTGTTTGTGCACGGCCTTTCCATTCACCACTACGTCTCCAAGATATTTTATAAAGAAATGTCATAAAGCCGAAACGTACAATATGAACAGCTCTCTACATGGTTTACTACAAAGTGAGTCACATTCTCCAGTGAAGCCATGCTTTCTTTGTTCTCTAATTCACTTGGGTCTCACTGTGGGTCATTTCAATGCAAGTTTTATTAGCCAACCATAACACAGATAAGAGTCCCCCAGCCCGTTTATATTAGTGTGGGGCTGGCTGGGTGACTCTTCTCTGGGTCACCCAGCCAGCCCCAGGTAAATTAAATGCGTGATCAGAGTGGTCAAATAATAGTTTCGCCCTTTTCATTTTTTCTTGTTCATTTTATTTCTCAAAGTTAGTGTTCATGGAAGTTCTTGTCTCTTGTCACTTTTCATGCTATGCTAGGAGATCAAAACAGCATCTCATGATTTTCCACCTCAGAGCACCACTCTGTGTGCTATTCTTGTCATTGCTAGGGAGTTGTTTTCCACTGATGGCATTATTCTGTTGTGTCCTGCCTGTTTTTCTTTCGTCTTTCTTCGCTTAGTACACAGAGACTAACTTTACACTAGGATATAATCAGAATGATGATCAGAATTATTTCTAGCAATGACGTAACATGCAGCTCATGTTACAGTTTGGAGTCTTGTGAATAGTTCTGCATGGTTGGGGCTTGGGGTCAGGCATTGAGTTTTTGTTATTCCGGATACAGCTGATTGTTTCCTCCTGGACTAGTGGATATGAGAAAGAGGAAAGAGGTTGAACATGTACCTTGGAAATGGGAGGCCATTTTACACTTCCGTACATGCTGAGAGTTTTGGTGACAACCATTGCTATTTGGAGACCAAAACGCGCTTTCTTGAAAAATTCAAGCATAACAAACGGCATGGTTTTTATTTTAAGCAAATAAACATCCAGATTCCTACAAACCACTAATATGTGGCAAGATGTTAGAAACGTATATCCTTTCAGAAGAATGAAACAGATGACAGCGTCTCTGGGTTATCCTTCATTTGATATGTTCTGATATCATTAATATTCCATCAAAGTATTCTATGAGGCATTAGCCAAGATAAATGATAGATCTTTGGAGTTTAGTTTTGTCCCACCTCTGAAGATAAAGAGCAGATGTCACATGAATCTGTCTGGCCACTGCACCTTTATTGAAAACATTGTGCAGACAATGTTTTAATAGCAAAAGCACTCTCTTTATACTTAAAATGTTTTCCTGAGCCTACCCAGAAGGCTCTGGGTAGAAGGCTTTTTGTGGCAATAAAAATTTTTTTTTCTGAATGTTTTCACACAAGGCAACTTGGGGCAGGCTGTAGCCAACCGGGAGGCAATTTTTTCGAAGCATGATTTCTCCGCGGTGCAAGCACACTTTAAACTCCACAATTCGGTAGATCTCCAGGAGACCTTTCCAGTGAGCCCTCATTTCTATTTTTAGGCCAAGTACATCAGGGGTTATTTCCCGAAAACCGTTCACCTCGCTGTGGTGTCCCAATGTTTTTGTTCTGTGACCGTCCGAGTTGCATATCTCGGCGGGGAAAGCACCCCTACACTTCAAACTCCCCAGTTCGATTGATCTCCAGGAGAGCTTTTCAAAGAGCCCTCATTTGTATTTTTAGCCCAAGTAGATCAGGGGTTATTCCCTGAAAACCGATCACCTCGCCGAAGTACTTTATTTGTCCAGCGACATTTTGAGCTACATATCTCGCCGGGGAATACAGGTTTACTCTTACATTTAACATTTACACAAGTTTAAAATGAAATTAAAGTGCCTATTTGGGGCATGTTTAGGGTTTACACTATAAAAATAGACATTTTAGGAATTTTTTTAACCAAAATACAACACGGTTTTTCTCCATTTGCGGGTGCTCCTGGAACCTAACTGTAATACTGTAGAATGTTGAGATTCTGGTTTTGGCAATTAAAATAAAATAAAGCTATGCCTGAGGAATGAGACACTTTTTCTGTGTTGCTATCACATTTCAGCAATTTGTCTTTTGAGAGGGATCTTGCTTATGCAGATTAGCATTACCTCCAAATATCTCACCAGTTTCATCGACTCTTAAGTTATTGGGTTTTGACCTCGGCCACCTTTGCTCATGTGTTTGGTCTATGTCTTTTCAGTATTCTGATGGGAGAAAAAGGGTAGGTCCATGTCTTAATGATGTGGTGCACAAAGAAAGAGTTAGGCCACAAATATGATTTATCTGATTTTATGATTTATTATATGATTTATAGTACAATTCCAGGTGAGAATAGCATGTACCTGTTCTTTTTGCTGTTTCCATCCATCTACTGTATTTCATATTTAGTGTGTTGGAGTTTATTATATTGACCTTCTGCTCTTGGCCTCTCTCCAACAGTCAAGGCATCACAGGCTTGATATTCTTAGAGTGGATTAACATTCTGTTTTCCACTAATTGGAAGTTCAGACTTGTATCTAGGTTAAAATGTGACAACTGCGTTACATAAGCTTTCATAGTCTCTGTCAAGTGTAATAAAGCCAATTTGATTTGTTTACATTATAAGAGTACAGGTTGTTTAAATATGCTGTCTAATTGGATGTTTTGCATATGTGTTTTTATGTGACTACAGGAAAGCAGGCCTGATTCTGTCGCAGCTTAATGATCTCAGCGGCTGGTGCCGTGGGCTTCTGCAAGAACCTAAAATTGGCCTGCGTAGAGCATCTCTAAAATTCCTGTCTTGCCGCTACACAGACACCAAGGCCTTCGGCCTCAACTGGGTGGACCTTGGTCAAGATTTGCGCAAGGCTTGTGATGAGCAAATGCTGCCAGTAATGTACAATGACTATGGGGAACCTAAAGAACTCTGAATATCATCATGGACAATAAGGGACTGTCTTGGTCTGTGAAGTCCATAACAGGAGTATTTTATTCTGGTTCTGTATGATTCATCTCCAAGATACCGTTACTAATGTTCTACTTCTCATTTAAACATACATTCTGCATCAGTTGAATTTATCCATTTATTAATCAGTGGTTGATCAACCCCTTTGGGAATATGGTTCTTCTGTAGTTTTGCACTGGAGCTGCGAGGCTAATATTTTTTTTCTAATAAGTTAATGTAGAAATAAAAAAAGAAATCAGTTCATCATGATGCAACTTCTGTGCCCAAACCATGCAGAGACCTGCATTGTAAACTTAAACATTTTTTAAAAAATGTCATTTGTTTTAATGTTCTCTGTAACTACTGCTAACATATTTTCTTATTTCTCTATATTAGTGTGATTTGTGGAAGCAGTGACACTATTGCTTTTAAATATTATTATTATTATTATTATTATTATTATTATTATTATTATTATTCCTTTCATATCTGGAATTTGGCACCTCTTCTCCTCCCAGCTTTTTAATATCTGGTTGATCAGGGGTCAAGTATTAGGGCCCCCCAGTGGTTTAGCAGTAAAATGCCAGGCACTGGATGAAGAGAATCAGAAGAGGCGCTGGTGAGAATCCATGCTGCAAACAGATTTCTTTTTTTAAACACAGATGTTTTTGGCCATAAAACCAATGTTTTGGTATCTCCAAACACTGGTTTAATTGTACTCATGTAGTCACACTTTGCATTTTCTCATGGAAATGCAATCACAGGAATGCAATCTACTTACTTTTTTTTATAATTTCTTGTAAAGCACATTGTATTGGCGTCAGCCTTATAAAGCACATTGCACAGCCTGCGCTATGTAAATAAAGCTTGAGGGACTTATTGACAGTACAGTGGGTTGCATCAACATGCAATGTTGCTACTTTACATGAAATTACTTTTTAAGTTACGATTATACAGAGTGCTAGGCCTGATTGAGATTAAAAGTAAGATCGATGAACTTCAAGTTTTAAAAACCAAAGTTTGGCTCACAGTGAACCGCAAAACAGCTTCACCCTGATGCACTACAGATTATTTATATTTATCTGTTTAAATCATCACACCATTAACCAAGTAATTTGTCATTTGGGGGCTCTTTTATTTATTGTTAACAATGTTAGCCTTGTAGTGCTAGTGCATCAGATCTACGGAGGCCAAGTCTGATCTTCAGACACGTCTTGCTTCATTTAAAATACAAGAGAACTGAAGTGAATCTGATTTTGATTGTGAGGGTGGAAAGGTGTTTGGTGCGGAGCCCTTCATAATCTGGAATTTGGTTTCACAACAGGCTGTCATGCTTTTTTTTTTTGCCAATTACAGAAGCCATCGTATATAATTTCTAGAGCTCTTAGAATGGAAATGTGTACAGTTCAAAGGCTACTCATTTTTCAAAGTAATTAGATAGTAGTGGTGTGCTTTCAGAAACAGAGGGCACACCAGCTTATATAGGTAGGACGCCTTTTTTCCACAGGAACTGAGTCTGTATCTTCATGTTGTGTTAAAAAATGTATGTCTGTACGTAGCGCATCTAGGTATAAAAATGCTATGAATTATGTGATTAATGAGAAAGCAACATCAGATGTAAATGTTGAAAAAACAGACTGCACTTCCTAATGCACTGAATGTAGTACTCCAATTGAAATGACTGAGGTATTAATGAAAATGTCCAAGTCTTTTTCAGCAGTGTTGGGACAGGACAAAGGACTGCTCCTGAATTGTTTACAGTTAATGGTCTTGTTAATGTTTCAAATTATTTGTTATTCTGAGTAAAAGTAGCCCAAAATATTTTTCCCTGGCATCAGTGATGGAATGCAACTAAAGAGATGCCTTAAGAGAAGCCTGGCTTGACAACTACAATTAGTCTACAATGTCTTACTTTAAGATAATGTCTTAACTGTGCAAAATTTTTGTTTTAACCAAACAGCAACATTTAAATTAAAAAATGTGATAACAAAATAAATATTAATTCTCTGATAAGGGTGTGATATTGAATATTTATTCTTTTTGGAAGTGATATTGACTCTTCATAATACAGTTAATGAAACACTTTCAAAATCACTGCCTTTTTTTATTTCATTTTGATACACTGACATTCAGAATGGCATAGAATGAGAAGTAATGTACTTTTAATTGTATTTAGTTATAATTTAGTTTCTATTTCAAAGCATTCATGCATATATTGTCAGTCAGTTCCAGTGAAATAGGCTGTGGCTGAATTTGTTAACATTTGTGGCACTAAACACCTAATGCTATCCGTACAATATCTGTATAAAACATTTTTTATCAGCTACATATAAGCATTTTTTTTATTATTCCTGTGGTGTATATAAATGCTTTGGAGATAAACAAATGTGTCATGTCTCTACAAAATATCTCAAAATATATTAGTGATTATTTAATAGATTACTGTATTTTATAGGGAAGGTATTCTTCCTGCTTAAGCTGTTGATTTGGATTCTGCAGATGACTTCTTGTGAGGTTTTTCCTCCTGAAAGCAGTGCTAGGGTTGTCCACCTCACAGAGCTCCATGTTCAACGTGTTCATCCCGTTCAGCTCGTTCCTTGTTTTCCTCGGCTTCAGGGTCACGGCACGTACATTCGTCATGATCGCAGTCCACCCCAAACTGGATGACCTGTCCATCAAATCAGACACGGTTAGGTTTCCCACTTCCACAACTACAGATACCTGATACACTTCATGGCTTGTCCAGCCCTGGATCCACACATAAACATAGAAAATGGGGACAGGACAGCTCAGCCACTAAAATAAATCTCACTGGGGTGAAGGAACTTACAATTGAAAAACTATAGCATGAGCAAGCAAGTGTTTTGTTTTTATATCATCCGTTAGCCTAATCTACCTTGTTGGTCACGACCCCACACCCCACACTACCAGTGAGCAGTTATTACTTGGATCATTCTTAGCGGTACTCCTTGTAAAGTTACTGATGACAGTTCTCCTCATGGTCCACCTTTTGTGTTCATCATACTCTAATCAGTGGCCATTTTCTGGCTAGAAGACACTTATATTATAATCGGAGCACGTCATGTCTTAAATATCACCTCAACGCAAAGCATTTAGGAGCTAACCCGGCACTCTGAGGCAGAACAGCCCAATCCCAGCACCACCACCCTCCCTGGACCAGGCAAGCAGACCCAAGCTATGCATGTCTTTATTAATTATTTTAATGGCATGACTGCCCAAATATATATTTACTTTATACATACATACGTATTTACTACACATACTGTGTGTGTGTATA
>JBBJLR010028941.1:0-12710 GCA_037577145.1 Brachypetersius gabonensis
CTCTCTCTCTCTCTCTCTCTCTCTCTCTCTCTCTCTCTCTCTCTCTCTCTCTCTCTTTGTCTCTCTCTCTCTCTCGCCGTCTTCACTCTTTCTCTCTCTCTGTCTCTCTGTTTGCCAGAGAACCCCTCTGTTCAAGCAAACATGTAATTACATCGCATCTATTTTTCCCCCCCGTTTTTTCCCACTGAATTGAACACCCTCCTCCCACTCATTCACACTTGCACAGGTATTTATATCAGCTGATATGTCATCATCCAAACACAAATCTGTTTAACTTAGTGTCCAGAAAAGGATTTATTTACATAATGTGCAATACAGTCCCTCAGGGTCACATTTACACAACGTTTAGATGGAAGACCCAACAAGAATCCAAAAAGAAGGCACAAATGACAGTCAAAGGTTTATTCTAGCTGGTGGTCTGGTGGTTAGGGGGTTGCCCTTGTGATCAGAAGGTTGTGGGTTCAAATCCTTGGAATCCCATTGAACCCCTGAGGTACCCCTGAATGTACACCCCTGAATAAGGTAAAGCTCCCAGATGCTGCTCCCTGGGCGCTACATCACTGCTCACTTCTTGGTGAATGGTTTAAATGCACAGAAGAATTTCAAATTGTACACACTGTGTGCTGTGGTGTCTTCACTTGACTTTAATGCTATTGCATTTTCCTGAACTCTTAATAGTGTACAGTTCAACAGATCAAATATAAATTTCTCAAATGAACAAATGTGGTATTGAACATCACTCTGAATATCTAAATAACTGGAGTCTACTGATTAAAACACCTATGCTTGTCTAATTTCACAATGAAAAAACTACATGCAGCCTAAGCTTTAAAAACCCTTTGACCAGAGACAGGTCAATGCCTACCTTAGACAGGCTAGTACCGCCACATTTGTAGGCTACCTTCCCCCTGCTGGTCAGCATGGGTTAACATTCGTTACATGACGTTATTCCTTTCGCTAGTTAGGGTATTTTTCACTCACGCATTTCATTATAGCCCACTGCAGTAGGGAAATAAAAGAGTCACTTGAATGTGGGTTCTCAGGTTGGTGTAGGACACTGACAACAGTTTGGTCTTAAACACGTCTAAACACATATTTTTCTCTCTGTTGATTCAACAAGTGTATATTTTTGCAGGCGTAACGTCAGTGGCCTGCTCCTCTTGTTCTCCTCCTGTTTCTCCTCCATCCTCTTGTGCTGTGTGTGACTGTGTGTGTGTGTGTGTGTCACTCTCTGTCGCTCTGCCATTCCACTGCCATACGCATGCGTGTTTCGATAGACAGGCAGTAGGAGCAGAGTAGAAAGTCTTGCATGAACATGCATTTTTTCTGTCTGATTGTTAATGCTACGTCGCTACTTGATCAAAATAATAACGTAACTACTGGAAAGTTATTTGATTCCAAAATCAGCAACGCTACAGCAAAGCTACTGGAAAATGTAGTTAAACTAATAGCTTCACTACATGTAGTGGCGCTACAGCCCATCACTGGGAATGGCCGAGGGTTGACACCTCAGTTTGGGCTGCTTAAGGTCAGGAGAGAAGACAAACTAGACAGATGTTTAGGATTGACCACCATTAAAACTTTGTAGCATCAGGTTTATGTTCACCCAAATGGAAAAATGGACACATCTGCATATTGCTTGATCCAAAACGATGAAAGCAGATCAAACAAAAATGCCAAAACCGTACATGCAACAAAAACACCCCACCTCCAGTGTGGCCACAGCTCACCTCACTGCACTGGGGCTACATCCACAAAAGAAGACACTGATTTTAGTTTCAAACAATGTGACTTAGGATGTCTAAAATATTTCTAAGGACGTTTGTTCATCGCTGATTCTGCTCCAACTCCTCATCTCTGTAATTTCCTGCTGGAGCAAGTCGAGACTTAAAATGGCCAGATTTAGTTTGCTTCATTGTTTTTTGACTCATCCTTGTGTCTTTTTAAAATGACAACCTTTGATATTCTCTAAATGCTTGACTGTTTTCTCAAATTGCGAATCACTTTGGATAAAAGTGTCTGCCAAATGAATGTAATGTAATGCAATGCATAATTTAAGCTGGGGATGTCCCCAACAATTTTTTTTGGCAACCCTTGAACTTGAAGGCCAAGTCTAGAGAGTTAGCCAGCGTAGGATAGACGAGGACTGAAATGATGAGAGAGTTTGGCTTTGCACGCATTGCAGATCAGGACCCCCATTGCTGTAGCGTGGGTGGTAGAGCCAGCATGGAAATGATGGCCAGTTCTACAGGCATGAACATTCACAGCTCGCCGGTCTCCAGACGCTGGTAGGCCATTTGTACGCTCATCGTTCGCCGTTCTGCTGTGCTGTTTCCCACATTGTTTCCAATGGTTTGTGAGTCTAAACTCATCCACAGCATGCTGCTAACGTGTTTACCTAAAACTTTTGCTGAACACATTTTCAGTCATACAAAGGGTAATGTAACCTGCCACTGTATTTATTCCATTGATTTCATAATCGATCTGGGTTTACATTAACTTTTATGACGATAAACCACAACCTGAGACAGTTCACCCTCCTCGCCACTATGGATCTGTGGACATTCACCCAGTTTCCTGTTGTAGCACTATTAAAAGACTGTGGTGGAAAATCAGCAAACCGACAAAGATTCTTTGCTCAGACTTTTCTTCCACAGAAGGAGAGATCGTTCATTATGAAGGACTCTTTTAAAAACTTGTCCTTCGCAGAGAACTCTTATACGTCACCTGCTACCCATGTTATGGTTTCTTCCTGGCTGACCACATGAAAACGACGCTAAAAACATGCACATTGTTCTCAAACAGAAAGATAACAAACAGAAAAACAGTGTGTGCAGAAAATAACGACCATAATCATGTGCCCTTTTTTATCCTAACGGCTCAGAGCTGGTTACACAACCTTAATAATTTTAGTCCATGAAATCAGACTAATATGATATTAAAGAAAGAATCATCAACTGATTTTCTTTTCACTGTAAGTATCACTGTGAAATATCGTTTTTAATAGTGAACTGAGTGGTCTGTATTCTTGCCTTTCTGATTTGTACTTTTAACTCCTGCCTTGCCTCTGATACTCATATTTCTGATTTGTTGCTTTGTGCTTGTTCTTTTTGGAGGTTTTTTCTTTCTGCTACAGCCTGATATCAAATGTGTTAAGGATTATGAGCCAGGATCATCTATTTTATCACAATTTGCCAATGATTCAACTTCAGACTCTTCATTTGAGATTAAAACTTTATCCTCTTTCATCATTACAGTTCACGAGTGAGAAGGTTTATGAGACACCACCATAAAAAATATTATAACATAAAATAAAAATAAAATAAAAAGGGAGTATTGCGGAGAGCTCATTGAACTTGGATCAGCGTTCAGAGTAATGAACATGGTCCATCTCTTTATATTGCTCATTATTTGTTCTCCACAATAATGGGCTGTGAACACTAGAGGCAGGTATGACCCTGAACCTCAGCAGAGAAACGTGTTAAAGAAATTGTTTCTATAACTTCTCTGTTTCTGCATTTGCTCCAGAATACTGATTATTAAATTACACACCTGCAACTACCTACTAGTCCTGTCCTCTAATAAACAGGAGTGACCAAACATTTTTATTGGCCAAGAAACTCTCCATTTTCTGGTTGTTCCTACCTGTAGACGGTCTTGAGTGTTTGGGAGCTGCTTCACCTCACAATTTTAGAAATTCTCTGAGAGTTGAGAGAGGAGCATGTGTCTTCATGTGTGTTTCACTACATCTGCCAGTACTACATCTGCCAGTACTACATCTGTATATAAAATACCATGCAAATGTAACCTGAGAAAATGACATTTGAAACTTGTTTAGTGGAGCAGTACATGCTTTTAAAGGTTAATTTTAGAATAGGCTAAATCCTCCTGAGATCCGGCCCGTTCATTTAGTATTCCCTAGAGTATTCTGCAGAAGACATCCTGGTGTCACGTCTGGTCTGTCCCGGCCACGCTCACAATGAAGACCGTGGCACATGGCTGTGGGCATGAGAGGGTTAATGCAAGGGCGGAAAGGACTGGGGTCTTGGACAAGGTGTCTGTGCAGACCTCAGAAGTGCTGTCTACCCGTGGACACGGGTTACATCTCACCTGTGTTCTCTCTCTATCTCTCTGCTACAGTTGTGACGGCAGTGAGCTGAAGGTTCCGCAGAGAACTGTGCTGGGGATTCTGCAGAGGTGTTTACCTGTTTATGTTTTGTGTTGAACTCAGAGCGAAGGTCCTCTGAGCTTTGTTTTGGACTTTGAACTTTTGTCATTAAAAACCTCATCTACTTTCAAGCAGCCTCCCAGGAGTATGTCCAACCCGACCCGCATGGCACCTGGGCTTTCCAGAGATGGGTTTGCATGCTGTGAACAAGGCCTGTAATGGCAAGACATACATGAGGTGCCCCTAATACAAGATGTTCCGCTGCAGAACCAAAAAGAAAACATGCCTCCAGGAGCCAAAATACCCAGAGGATGGTCAGAGGATGTGAACTAAAATATATTTTACGTTTTGTTGTACTTGCAAGCAACAGAAGTGATACAGAATTTTGTTGTTTTGATTTAACTGAATGTGTTCCCGGGTTAATATCACTTTTTTTCATTTTCTAAATTCAGGTGTCCTCTACAATGGACATGCTGGGAAATTAAAATAAATATATTCACACACTGTAAAACTTTTTTTTCTTCGGTTCTCAGGATGCTAAACTGAGGAACGGGCTAGGAAGGCTAAACGGACACCCAGGAATGCCCACCAGCGTGAGGGCATGACGGAGCTCCATTAGAAACATAACGTCATTACAGTTGAAAAAACAATACCAAACAAAACTAACACCCCTTTGGCCTAAAATAATACCACTGACTCTCTCCAATCCCTCTCAGTCTTCCACTATTTCCCTCTGTCCTACTCCCCGTTCTCTCTCTCCTACTTATTGGAGAGCCCATGATTTAAAGAGCCCCGCCCCGTTAGAGGTTTCACATTGAGGTTTTTCTACAGATTTTTGATTTATTTTTATTTTGTACTTTATATTGTTCTTGTCTCTTTGTGTCTGTGCAGCTATAATATAAGTAATTTCACTCCAGGGTCGAGAAAGTTTTCTGATTCTGAATTCATAATAATGTGAAAAATGAGCTCCCTTGTGTGTATTGGTCCTACTGGATGACACTACACTGGCCTGTTGTTAGTGACTGCATACTAATCCAATCAACCCGATGAGAGAAACCACTGTGCGTGCAGGGAGTGTCTGGTGCAGGTTCACTCAAATGACAGGAAAACATCAAATAATGAATTGCAAATTGATACAGGAACTTCCTGAAGGGACTGTTTCGCATGCATTTGGTAGCATAATGAGTGATTTGCTTCAGTGCTTTGCTTAAAGATTTTACACGACAGGCCTTTTATCATGTGACATGTTCTAAATAGGTGCTGAATCACTTCATTATGTGCAACAGTCTTCATGTGCAATATTACTACTTAGGTAGGAACTTACTCCAAACTACCATTTGGTGTATAAATACTATAAAAGTAACACAGTTCAGTGAAACAGTGTATAAATGTAAATACTATATAAGTAACACATTTCATTGAAACTTTGAATAAATACTATAAAAGTAACACAGTTCAGTGAAACTATATAAATACTATATATAAAACTAACGCAGTGCAGTGAAACTATATAAATACTATATATAAAACTAACGCAGTGCAGTGAAACTGTATAAATACTATATATAAAAGTAACGCAGTGTAGTGAATCTGTGTTACTAATGTATAGAATTTATACACAGCATTTCTGTGTATAGCATTATGTACTATCATATTTTTTTCTCTAGATTTTACATTTAGATTTTATTTAGATTTTATATTTTATAATGTTCTCGCCTGTGTCTTTGTGGTCATTACATGAGCAATTTCCATTAAGAAAGAGTTCTAATTCATTGCAGATAGTCACAACTTTAGGTTTAGATTAAGGCTGTTATTATTCCTGTGAGGAAAACTAAGTCTGCTTTTTTGTATATAAACCCAGTAGATTATTTTCATGAAAGGTTCTACATGAGAGTTCAGGCCATGGAAGGATGGTTTAGCATTTACAGCGCAGTATCGCTGCGTCTGTGCACAAACGTGTGTAGTGCAGATGTGGTAGCAAATCCAGATTTAGATTTAGAACACACACACAATTAAAAGGCTTCTGTGATTGGCCAGCACACATGCATGTAACATGGAAATACATGTCTCACTAAAACGGAAATAACTCTAGCCATTTAACAGATTTATTTTTTTTTTATCTTTTTTAATTTCGTTTGATAAACTGTGTAGAACTCATATTTGTACTCATTTCTGTAGCCACCACCACAATATTGTTTACATTTTGGATATTTGAGTATACTTATCTTTGAGATTTATACGTATACGTATATGTATTTATATGTATATAAATTTATATGTATTTATATGTATATGTAACGGGACACACCTGTTTTTCTAGGTTTGGGCTAGAGCCCTTACTTCTAGCGAAGGCCAATCTTAATTTTTCATTTTAGACAACGCCACGTTTCCAACTTTGTGGACCCAGTTTGGGGGAAGAACCTTTTCTATTCCAGCAGGACTGTGAGCAAATCTCCATAAAGAGATTAACTATGTCCCTGTCCTACTGCTCACTTATTTCTTAAGAAAACAAACAAACAAACAAAACTTCCTTTCCCTTGACTTCTCTATGGCTTAGGTTGTTGTTCTCTGTGGCTTATGTTTTGTTGGGTAGGTGTTGGCTAATTATTATTTGGCAGTTGTTGTATAGACGCTCTGACTGCAGTATCTTGGTTAAATAATTGACTCGGATTTAAGCTGTTTTCCAGGTAAGAAACAGTTGCGGACTTCTTAAGCACTGAAGTACGTCGCTCTGGATAAGAGCGTCAGTCAAATGCCGTAAATGTAAATGTAAATGTAAAGATGTGGAAGAACTTGACTGTCCCACACAGAGCCCTGACCCCAAACCTCTTTATTAATTAGATAATAATAATAAACTGTGGATCAATACAGGCAACACTACATCCACCAAAGTATGTTAAATGTTTATTATTTGTATCATGAAACGTATATTCATAAATATTTAACTAAAAACATTAGCTTCAAAAAATGAGTTCTTGTCCATAATGTATGTGTACTTGTTTAGATTTTTACTGAATGTGAATTAAATACATAATCAACAACCACTGCATAGACAGAGGAAACAGAAAAGTGTAGACACTGAAAAGCAGAAACAATGTTTACAGATCACATATTTCGATGCTGCTGTTTTTCCAAGCGTCAGTATTTTACTCCTTTTTCTTGTGGAACACTTTTCCGTCTGGGTGCTCTATCCATCTCAACATGCTCTCTTCCATCCCCTGCTCCTTCAGCGTCTGCTGGATCTGAGGAACAGAAGGAGGTCTCTGTTACTAAACATCATCAGGGTGGTCCCGGTTCTTTAAAAAATCGTTTTTCAATACTCTTTTACTGTTAAAAGACCTTAAAAGTATTAAATTGGAGCATATTCAGATTTTAGCCACGTGAGGATTGCTCTTGTCTTCCAGACCAAAGAAGCTGCATTATAGTATTTTATTTTTCATTCATTTCTCATAAAGCAGATTGAATAAAGTATCATAATGGGCTATAGACGTAAACCTGACTTGACTTGCCAGCCTAAGAAGTTCTCACTGTTTGGTGTATTCACCTGTGACTATAAGGGGCCACTTTTCTAGTTAATCTTTTCTGGAAATGGACAAAAGCAAGTTTTAACAACAAATGGTTTGAGATTTAAAAGGGTTTAAAAGGACAGAAATCACAATAAATCGCCCCAACAGAGCCCCCCGTCCCACCACACACATATTACAAATCCCAATTTAACCTCTGCTTGTGGTGGTTAAAGCCAGTGCCTTGCTAAAGTATGCGTTTCTATTGCAAGTGGGGTCTTACATTTCATTTGACGTCTTGAAAAATGTCTTAAAAAGTCTGTAGACACCCCGATCAAAGCCATATTCTCCTTGTGTAGCACTCTAACAGTCTCCAAAAGTCTTGCTGCTTTTGAGAGATGAGGGCTAGGTCTGTGGAACTGCTCGATGATGATGAGAGGGACGCTCACCTTGTTCAAGATTGTCACTTTCACAGCAGGATCATTCACGTCTTGGTCAGACTGCACCACCACTCTCACCGTTTGTTTTTTCGACTCTTTTGCGACTTAAACACAGAAAGACAGACATAAGGGCACCCACAGACAGAATTTGTCTTCTGAATCAAATAGATGACTTAAAATCTGCAAAATTGAACTCACTAGATTGACAGAAGAACGCACGATGGGTGGAGCAGGTGCCGTCATTAAGCCAGCCTGTAGGACCCACAAAAGCACAGTTCTCTTTCCCCCCCAAATTATTGGGCTGGTTTGCATTCCATTTGATGGTAGAAACGTTGGTCTGGTCTGACCACTTCCAGGAGTCTCGGAACAAGCCAAACCAGGTTGTAGCATCTGGCACCCTTGGTTTTATGTCGTTGTTGTCTGCGGTGTTTAATGGGCAGGCCATATCGGTGTACATCTGTCTGCAGTGTTGCTGAGCCTCCAGCCACGTCCTTCCAAAGTCATCGACTGGAACGAACCTTGTTGCATCAGTTTTCTTATCTAAGAGAGTTAAAACACAGTTATTTAGTTCTTTATGTTGATTTGATCATTGCACAGGATTGTATGTGACATAACCTAAAATATTGGGACCTGACCGTTACACCAACAGGAACTTTAATGGCATTGCGTTCCAATTCAGATTTTCATATAAAGCTGGTCCCTCCTTTGCAGCTAGAACAGCTTCTACTCTTCTTGGAAGGTTTGCCACAAGATTTTGAAGTTTCTGTGGGAATTTTTGCCCATTCATTCTGTAGAACATTTATGAGGACAGGGACTGATGTTGGATAAGAAGGTTTGACAATCTCTATTCCAGTTCAAAGGTGCTGGATGGAGATGAGGTGAGGACTAGGTGTGGACCAGTCAAGTTCTTCCACACTGAACTCATCCAGCCATGTCTTTATGGAGCTTTGTGCACTGGGGTACAGTCATGCTGGAATAGAAGATTCTAGAATAGAAGGTTCTTTCCCAAACGGTGTCCACAAAGTTAGAAGCATGGTGTTGTCCAAAATGTCTTGGTGTGCTGAAGCACTAAGATTGTCCTTCACTAGAAGTAAGGATCCTCGCCTAAACCTTGAAATACACTATGTTCCAATACTTTTGTCCATATAGCCCATACATATACATACAAAACTCCTTTGCTAAGATCCACCTAGTTGATTGTAGGTGGATTTAAGCACCATAAATCATGACAGGCACATCACATACGTGTGAATTGTATTACTAAATGTCCCCTTTGTTTTCTTGCAGTTGCAGCAAAAAACAGCTTATATATTTTTTGCTGTTGCTAAAGCCTGTTAGATTTCTTCGGACCTTGAGTACCTGTGAATTGTGAGAAAATGCAATGTCGATGCCTAATTTTGTAGTCTAAACCCTTAATATGCTCCCAAAACACTTACATTTCATTTTAACCTCAGCTTAATACATTACCCTTAAAATAAACATAAAGGTAAATAGTTTCTATGCGTAATAAAGAAGATTTTCTTTTCCCTACTGAAATAAAGAGTATTCAAATATGTCTCACCATCGTAGCATAAGAAGGCAAATTTAGATAAACAAGAGGCATCCCTCCACAGTCCATCCTGACCTATGAGGGCGCACTCCTCATGTCCATTTCGGTTGTCTGGCTCTCCGTTAGCCCACTTCTTTTCATTTCCCAGCGGGGTATCCTTATATGACCAACGCCAACTGTCAATTTCATTGTACAGGCCGACCCAAGCTTCGGCCGTAAACGAGTACTTTTTCGCTTCTGATAATAGGTGTGTCATTTCAGTGTTATTTTCAATGACGGCCAGGTCAACATAGTTGAGCCTGCAGAAGGTTTGAGCATCTGTCCAGGTCTTCAGATCTTGAATAAGATGGTACTGACGTATGTAAGACAGGGTCATTGGAAGAAATCCTGTGGAAAACACAGTTTTGGAAAAAGGACACACAGACTCATATCATCAAGTTGTATTCATAGGTCAAGGAGTAATATGTCTGTAATGTGTGATAAAGATAAACCACATTTAAGATATGTGTATACACACCAGCGCTGGGTAATCCAGGTTTATCTTTATCACACATTACAGGCAGTAAAAGTCCTCCCCAGGATTTTATTCCAACTGCCATGGTTCTCTAGTCCCTTCAGACCAGCAGTAGCAAGATACAGGTGGATGCAATAAAATCCTGCGAAGGGGTTTTATTCGTTGGTCCTGGATTACCTGTGAAAAAATGCAATGTTTTGATGCTAATCGATGCCTATTTTTGTAGTCTAAACCCTAAATATGCTCCCCAAACACTTACATTTCATTTGAACCACAACTGAATACATTACCCTTAAAATAAACGTGAAGATAAATAGCTTCTCCTTGCGGGAAACTGTTTTGAAGCGGAAATGCTGAACTGCTTCTGCTAGAGATGGCCAGCAGCCAATCGGCAGCAAGGAAAAGTGAATACAGGGGTGTTTCCCCATCCCAAAGCACTTCATGCTTTGTGTTCTCTTCACAGTACTAATACATTTATACAGTTAAATTTGGAACATATGGAAATTGAGCTGAATTTACGTTAAGATTTGTTACAAAATTCGTAAATTACATTTTTCTTAAAAATTTTGCACTAAAATGCATGAACAATTCTATATAGCCACAAAAACTGCATCGGATATTTGTGATTTCGATGAATTAGCGGGATGATTTTGCGAACCGCAACTAGGTTTGGTATTAGAGAGTGTTCTTTGTTATTGTTGTTTTTACATAATTTCTGCACGTTTAGTAGCAGTCCTGTGTTTTTCTATTTCTTGTTTCGCGTCTTTGTTGTATTGTGTTAGCAAAATGCTTTATGTTCCAAAACATATTTGAATTAGTTATTTCTATTGCTATAGAATATGTTAAAAAAAACATATTTAAAGTTCAGCCCATTTCATCATAATAATAATAATAATAATAATGATGATGATGATGATGATGATGATGATGATGATGATGATTATGATGATGATAATAATAATGATAATAATAATAATAATGATAATAATAATAATAATAATAATAATAATAATAATAATAATAATAATAATAATAACTTACCTATGGCTAAGAAGAGTTGAAATGGACTCGGTTCCATTGGTATACTGATGAACTGTAAAAAAGTGTTTTAACTGGTTAGAAATTCGGTAAAAATCTTAGTAATTTCAGTGTGTGCTTTAATTGCAACTATGAGCTATAAGATGCATGTTAGCTGATTCTGAAATAGAAACAAGCTTATTTTTTTATTACAGTAATCAAGCAAAGCATTAAAGCACCTAGAATAGAATTGTAAGGTGAGGATCAGTGCTGTGGCTATTAATCAAACGTACCTGTAATCTTGAAGAAGCCAAAACTGTGGTTGCAAGACTTCTTCAGCCTCTGTTTACTTCAGAGATACTTATACCCCGTCATGCTAATTCCTTTTTGAATAACATCACCGCTTCTCAGATTGCACGGATGGATGCTTAAGAAAAATCCAGCTGGCAGAGACTGATTTCCATTGTCACTTTCCATAAGATCTGGGGCTCCTTAATCAAATTGAATCAAAGGGCATGGAAATAGTAACCGATCTCACTCGACCACACCATCAAGCAGGAGGTTAGTCGGAGTTCAGTGGAGTTGATCAGTGCTTGGAAAGGTTAAATGGATACATAAGAAAATAAATAAAGAAATGAATGACTAAATAAAAGTTTTAGTGTTTGAACGCTGCACAGGCTAGAGTGGGTATGGGTACCTGCACAAAACGTTTTTGGTGCTTTCATTCGGAGCGGAACATCTAACCGAGAGGCAGACTGAGATTGTCAGAAATGGTGTGTGACATTAGTTTCAGTGCTTCATGTGTTTACGTTTTGACAAATCCTGTCAAAAAGAAAAAAGAGAACAAACAGTTAAGAAAGTAATGGGCTAAGGTTTTTTAAATATAAAGATTTATAGGATTTCAGGATTAAATTAGATTTTAAGAATGTGTCTCCGGCCCCATGGTGGTGCCCTGTTGCCTCACACCTCCAACCATGCCCTGGTCTTGTGTGTGTGGAGTAGGGCATTAACACAAAAGTCGACTAGTCAACTAGTCGAGTCAACTAGTTGAGTACAGAGGCACGAGTCAACGGCCCCTGAGAGAAGTCGACTAGTCATGTGTTTTTTCCTCTCTCTGCTCTCGCTTGTGTACACTAGTGTTGTCAAAAGACCCAGTACTTCGGTACCAAGTCAGTTCTAAAAAATGTAAATGTTACAGTACCAGGTTTTCTGAAGTACCGGTGGTACCGAGCACCTGGTCAACCCAGTTCTTGCTGCGCTGCCCGACAGGTGCAGTTGTGTCTTCTTCGTAAAAGCACAGAGATGGCGACCGGCCGGTGCTGTAGATGTGGCGACTTGTTGAAAAGAAAGGAGGAAAGAGCCGCGTGTGGAAGTATTTTTGTTTTTGCGGCTGATGACAAGGGTAACATCACTGATCACCAGAAACCCATTTGTAAGCGGCGTCGAAGTTTTATGTCAAAAGGAGGAAATACATTGAACCTTATAAAACACCTCAAAGACCGTCACCCAGATTTAATGA
>JBBJLR010028960.1:0-12710 GCA_037577145.1 Brachypetersius gabonensis
CAGTGCTGTTGTATTACTGGATCATAAAGAAAATCAGTGGTTTTGTATTATTGGATCATAAAGAAAAGCAGTGCTGTTGTATTACTGGATCATAAAGAAAATCAGTGGTTTTGTATTATTGGATTATCGGTGGTGTTTCGGTAAAAATCGATCATGAATCTCCGACCTCGGCTGCATTTCTCTACGTGTCCGCTATTTGGCGGTTGGCGCTACTGTGATCCGCACCGCCCCCCAGAGGAAGTGGAGTTCTGTTTTTAAACAGCCCCGCGGGTCTCTGGTTGTTTGGAAACTAAACCAACAACAAACAGCCTCGACCGGAGCAACAGGAGCCTTTATTGCTCCAAACAGGCTCTGACTGCAATATAGACTCAGACGTTATCCATTTAAACAGTCCTAGCTTTTAAAACAGTCACTGTTAATCTATTTAACTCAGCTAACCTGTCTATAAGGAGCTATTTTCAGTAGCCTAGCAACAGGCTAATTGTCTCTGCCTTCTGTTCTGAGGGATTCTCTTTTATTATTGACGCTTCTGTGCTTTCATTTCACCCACCCAGCTCTGACATTAGGTTGTCTTAGCGGTAAAGTAAGCCGTTGTATTGTCGTTTAACCCCTTAGGTGTCTAGTTTTTGATGTTTAATGATGCTAAGAAACAGGGGAGCTCAGGATTTCGCAGCCTATTATGATGCAGCGTGTGCTGCTCAAGGCTCAGTTCCAGTGCAAGCAGTTCAATCCAGCGTTAGTCAAGGAGTTCTAGACTTTAATGGAGATGTCATCAACCTCCCAGACTGGACGCCTATCCTGTCATCCTTGGCCATCAACAAGCATTTGCAGAGTGTGACCATCAGAAGCTGCTACCTCAGCTCTCTGGGGTTCCAGGGTGAGTCTTTCTCGTCACACAGTGAGTATGAGTATGGTTTGAACATGATGGCATTATGGAAACACTTTGTATATGAAGTCATTTCAATTACGTAACAAAATGAACTCACAGAATGACAACACAGATACACAATACAGGATGCAATATAAAATATGAGGGCTCAAAAACAAAGGTAAGTTTTTCTAGCCATACAGTGGTTGTATTTTGTGTCGGCATTATGAAAGGACTTTCGCATGTAGTCACTTGAGTGCTTTTACATCTGGTGACCTGGTGATTGAGGAGTTGCTCAGTTGGAAGGCTAGAGTTTTAATCACAGTGCTAGTGGCACTCCAGAGGTACCTTGAGCAAGGTACCGTCCTCACACACTGCTCCTCAGGTGCTGTGGTGCTGACTGCCCTTCTTCACTTGGTGAATGGGTTAAATGAAAGAACGTCATACTGTTCACACGGTGTGCTCTGCTGTGGCGGTGTCACACGTGACTGTAAGGGGCCACTTTACTTCACGAATCAAAATGACCAAAAACATGTATAACGTAACTTGTACATCATTAGTTGTACAGTTCTCATGTTGTGTTAAAGCACAAATCAGGACTGTTTTTAAGCACATAATATCATATTTGGATATTTTGCCCATGTTGAGAGCAAATTTAGCTTTCTGACTTGTGAGCATTTAACGAAATGACTGACAACACAGAGACCAATATTGTGGTGATGATTTTTTTTTTAAAATAGCAAAGGGAGAAATATTTCTAAAAAATAAAATATGAAATTCCAAAAAGATTGAAAAAATAAATGTATGTATTAAAGACACCCTAAGATCTGAGAACCAAATACAATGATTGGATCAAAACATTAAATAAAATTAAATAAATGAAACATCAGTTGATTTAAAAACATTGCTAGATTTTATTGTGCAGCTGAATTTTTTTTCAATGAACATGTCTTTTTAATGAACATGCTCATGTGATGGTTCTGCTATTTCTAGCTTCTTCCAGGGCCACCAGCAGAAAGAAGACTCCTGTAATCCATTCGAAGAGCATAACCTATCAGCTCTGCAGAGCTGTGCAGAAATGCCTGTGTGTCTCACCCTGTCTGAAGAGACTTCAGCTGCTCGGGCTGCCATTCAGAGAAAGAGACCTCAACATTCTCACAAAGGTAGGAAAAGGCACAAAACAGTGTTTGAGTTGGTACCGAATGTTCATACTTAGAACTTTAGTTATCATCTCTGTTCAGGGTTTGTCCAAGAGTGCCTCATTGGAGCATCTGTCTCTGGCACACTGTCCGCTTGCAGACGACGGGCTAGAAGGTGAGCCATTTATGGAGTGTCATAAGAACTCCATAAGAAGTATAAAATGTTTTTTACTTTTTCTTGTTTATAAGTTCTTTAATATCTTTGTGTGTGTTCAGTTATCTGTCAGAGTGTTAAGTACTCTTCAACAATCAGGACAGTGGACTTCACTTCTTGTAATATTACCTGGCAAGGCGCAGAACATATGGCGAACATAATAAAGGTAAACGGGTCTGTTTTGTTTGTTTGTGTGTGTGAGAGAGAAAAAGGTAAAATAGACCAGAACAACATCCCACATTATTTCTATAAATGTGGTTCGTTTTGAGCAGCACCAAGCGGTGAGGCGACACGGCACGGCATGGGTGGAGTCTTTGCGGTACAGAAAGGCAGAGTTTGAGGCGATGGGTGGCCTGCGTAGGATTACGCTCAATGACAACATTCTGATTGGGGACAGAGGAGTTACTGCACTTGCAGAGGAGCTCACAGAAGACCTGTGGGTTAAAGGTTGGAGAACCCTGACAAACTATCTGCAAAATTATGTTAGGTTTGAACATGATTGCATGTGGAAAGACTTTTAATAATGAGTCAACATCACACAGCAAAATAACAACAACCATATCATGTTTAATGTATCATTTTCATGTATAATGTAATCTATACATCAATATCACTCAAGTTTGGATAGTTTGCACATGTTATCTCTGATATGCTTGAAGTATATATTCCTGGTTGGTCTCTTAGATCTGCAGGAGCTGGACAGCTAGTGGTAAGAAGATCTAAATCTAGACCCGGTGAAATGGCATTTAGTCATTATTCAGCTTGCTGCTGGAGCAAGCTGCCCATTACTATCAGATCTGCACCGACTGTGGCTTTAAAAAACTGCTAAAAACAGCACTATTCTCCTCTGCCTTGTTTTAAATATTTGCACGTTTACTGCTCTTTTAATTTTCTTTTATGTATTCTTTTACTGCTTTTATTCCGCTCATTATATTTTTCTTTATTTTATTTTCCATTCTGTAAAGCACATTGAATGACCTTCTGTGTATTATAATGTGTTATATAAATAAACTTGAACTTGAGAACAAAATTAGCTTTCTTATGCCCTGAGAGCATTTAATGAAAGTAACTGTCACAGAATGTCTGACAACACAATATGGGCTACAATCTAAAATATGAAGGCTGCAAAATACATTTGATGCATACATTCACATAAACTTACAAATCCAGTTTTACAAAAAAGTTTCTCTGCTTTGGTCTTGTAGCGGTGGACCTTCAGCGTTGTGGCATCTCGAATGAAGGAGTAAAAGTCCTGGAAAAGGTGCTCCAGTCCAACTCCACTCTGTGTGTACTGGACATCAGGAGGAATCCACTAGTGGGTCAGTCGGGGGGCATATATATATATATGTAAAGAATCTTTTTTGGCTTAACTTCTCATTGCTCTTTCTTTTCATCTTTTACTGCAGATAATGAGTTGGTGAAGTCTGTGATTAAGAAAGTGCTCATGAACACTAGAGGCCAGGACTCACAGGTAATCCACAGAAAGTCAGTGTTGTAGCGGTTATGCACTAGGAGTGTATGTTTTTTGATATGGAGTAAAATGTATTTCTTTGTTGCAGTATCTTTGGCTAAAGCCTCCAGCTAAGGATGCACATGACAACTCAGCACAAATGAGGAGAAATCCAGGAAAAGCTACCTACAGAACTGGCAAGACATTCTCTAGATTAATCTTAATATATATAAGAAAGTATTGTGTTTTATTGTTACTTTTATCACTTATGTGTGTTGAATCCACTTGCTTCAGGGTCTCGTTGGGCTTCATCAGCAGTATGTGGAAGGAGGCCCCCTCGACCTGGATCTGCGGATTATACTCCATGGCGCACTGCAGCACGAGCCAGACTTCAGAGGTTAGAGGCACTGAGAAATGGTCACTGCCACATTGAGTGTAGTTGTACCTAGTTCTTAAATCATTTGTGTACAGTAAATTAAATATTTTAGATAAATGTAAAATTGTAGTAATTTTATCATAGAAAGGATAGTTTTATGTTTTTAAGAAGCATGCAAGCACTAATTTATGAATCTGCTTTGTTTAGGGGTCTTCCAACAGGTGCCTTAACAGTAGATCAAAGCTTTCAGGTTTGGTTTCATTTGTTGACTCACACATGAATCTATTTTTGTGCTTTTTAATTTCCTTAAATGAAACCCAGGCTTAATGCAAGTAACTGTGTTGACCTGTTGGATGAAATTCTTTGTGATTGAGAGACTTGCTTTATGATGACCCTTTCAGAATGCATCCACTATCCGAGTCACATTGGAGTCAGAGAGCGAGTCAGAGTGTGAGGAAGGCCAGAGCGTGCAACAAAGTTCTGAAGGAAATATTACCAGCAGGAAGTTTAAGCATCTGCTTGCAGAATATAAGCGCTTACAGGT
This sequence comes from Brachypetersius gabonensis, assembly GCA_037577145.1. Lineage (NCBI taxonomy): Eukaryota > Metazoa > Chordata > Actinopteri > Characiformes > Alestidae > Brachypetersius > Brachypetersius gabonensis. Next base: position 4,592 of record JBBJLR010028960.1, read on the forward strand.
ACATCTAGAGCAGAAGTGGAATTTTAGTTATAGCATAGAAAGATATGGACTGTGCTTAAAAGCCATTGGCTGGCTCAAGCCATTCCGGAGTTTGTATTATACATTTCAACCCATTTTACAACAAAGCCAGTACAGTATTTCTTTGCTTTCTTTAAATACTAGTTTGATTACTTATTACTTATTTAGTTTGATAACTTATTTTATTACTTTTTTGGTCAGTGAAAGAGCAAACCCTTTTGTATATGTCTCATCACTGTGTTGAGTAAATATTCTCAACAGAATGTTTTAATGAGTGAAAGTGCAGTTTCTCATGTCACGTACAGGGGGAGCTAGAAGGATGCAAACTCAGACTAGCAGAAGAGAGAAATGCAAGACTGAAGGCCAATTCCCGTCTGGTCGAGGTACAATGATTAATAATATTCTTTTTATGCACGTATTCTTTTGCCTGTATTCTCACACTGGGCATTACATGTACTTCTCGTCTCTATTTTGTTTTTTCATTAGCTGGAGTTAGAGAATGGTCGTCTGCGTAGTCTGAATCAATCTTTGTCTGAAGCCCACGTCACCCACTCTGTGCTGGAGGATGAGCATGTTCTGGACAGCATTGAGTCGTCTTTTAAAAAATTCAATGCCTTCCTCGACCTGCTCAAAGATGCTGGGTATTAGGAATATATTGTTTTCTGATGATGACTGCTACATTTACCGTGTCATTGTTACATTGACAGCCACTTTACTTTAATATGGCACTTTATTAACACATGGATAATTATTCCTAGGTTGGGTGAGTTAGTGTCAATGGCTGGCATTGAGCAGCCAGACTTGGGGCCTCTGGGTCCTCCTCAACTCTCCTCTACGGAGCGAAGGGGCCAGGGAGACCAAATCTATGAGCAGAGAATGGAGGATGCTGCTGTAAGTGCCATTTATTCCTGTGGACGGAAGTTTACTCCAGTAGATTTTTTTAAAATTGATCTTAATATTGGCAAATACTTAATAAATCTCTGAAATAGTATCTTTACAATTAATACATATGCCAAAAATATTTTTTTATTGTTGTAATACCATTTGGGGGAAAAAGTAAATTACATATAGATGTATGTTTGTGTACAGTAACCACCCACTTTCACGCGGATCAGCAGTCGCGGTTTCAGTCCGTCACAGATTTTCGAAACTCCCGCCTCTGAGTACAGCTCCTCGTGTGCCGCACGGCGGTTGCCAAGGCAATATACACACAGTGAACTGAATTAACCTCCATGCCCCCTTGTTCTCTTGCTGGTTGTGTATTTTAAGGCACGCTGGTAGCAAGGCAAATAGGCACCCCTGTATAGACAGCACTGTAATTTAGGTACACGCATATTCTTTGGTATGCACTGTTGTTTTCTTTGGTATAAGCAGGTAAATACAGTAATAAATGAATTTAATTCACAATAATAAAAATACAGGGCTAAGAAGAGCAAAACAAAAAGCACAAGAACACTCGAGACACTCCATGGGGGAAATTGTGGACTGCAGCTGCATGGAGAAAAATTTACATTTTTGGTGGCTGCTTTCAAACCTGCCGAGTACAGCGGTATTTCTCCATCCTGAGACTTCTTTGTGTTCCCTGGACAAAAACATTTATAGTTACTTTTTTATATGAATTAACATTAATATTTATGTTGCAAACATAGTAAATTGTATTTTTCTTTTCTTTTTTTTTTTTTTTTACTGAAATAATATATATGGCCACGAATAAAGTTGTGGCAAAAGAAAAAAACGATTATTAGTTCGGTTCTCAGAAAAAAAAAAAAATCTGCAATAGACTGAAACCACAACTGCTGATCCGCGTTAAAGTGGGGGTTTACCGTGTATGTAATGTGTAAGCGTTTGTATGCTCTATAGATGACTGACAACCTGCAAAGAGCCTCAGGACTGCAGTCGAGCAGATCTTCGTCTGGGGTCTCTGCTCCCTCCAGGACCTCGCCTCGTATTCTGTCCCCGCAGGATGTGCCTTTCAACCCAGTTGTCAACTCCAGCAACCCCCTTACTCTTCTGGATCAACCGGATGCTCCACAGCAGGAGCAGCAGCGGATCTCTCCAACAGAACCAAGCCATCGTGGCTCGTCCGGCTCTGAGAAGGGCCGAGGCAGCAGAGACTCAAAGTCAGCGAGTTCAGGCAGTAGCATCAGTGTTAGCATACACAGTAAAATCTCTCATTCTTACAGAGATGACTTCTCTGAGGGGAAGGCTTCTCCTGCTCTGAGCTCTGGGTCCTCCAGTCTTTCTAGGCTGGAAGTCCAGAGGAGTGCTACTAGTTTGGCTGGGTTCTAGAGTGGGTTTACATCCCGGACTCTGTGTAAACTGGTTTTAATGTTGAGCGCTTAAATTTAGTTTGACTACCACCGATTTTATAAAAAAACAAAACAAAATCCAACAGTTCTAACTGGCATTAAATGCTCTGCATTTATCTCACATTTTATATTAAGAGATATTGGATTGCAAAGAAATGAATGTGTGCAATTAACATGACTGTGATACAGGATGTTTGGGTTTGGTTGCAAGTGTTACACAATTTCACATATTCTGCTATTTCCAGATTTGCACAAGACCTGTTTTTATTTCTTATAGACTTGGATCTACCAAGATAACAAGTACTAAAAATCAATAGTCCCAAACCTTTTGTATAAATGCAGCTCCAAAACTTTACCTGCTCAAACTGCATCCAGGATAGGCAGCATTTAACTGTGATTTTTTTTGGGTTGAGATTTCTATATTTATATTTAACATGTAGAAAGTTTATGTAATTCTGCAAAGTTTTTCCTGTAGATGCTGTTCAAATGCTTTCCTTTGTCATCGACACTCCTGTTTAAATCCTTTTTAGTCTAGGCTTAATCTGTATCTAGAAAGCTGGCTGCAAGTGTGTTGGACATGTGCAATGCACTGAGTTGGTGTTTTAATACTCAGGATTTTATTTTATTTATTGTTATTTCTGTTGATGCTTTTGGTTTAAAGCTTGATCACCCTACTTACAAATTATTCATACACTATCTGAACTCTGGCTCTAGAGTGGAAGTTTTCTGTCTATTGGCTTATTTAGTCATGCAGATGAACATTCAGACCTTTCTGAACATTCTGTATAAAACATACAGAAATTATGTGATTGTGTCACAATAAACCTCCCAATATATCATGAGAACTGTTGTAAGACTTGCCTGCATTGTTTCATTTTAACTATTTACATTTGTTAGGTCATTTGAGACCAGATGTGATCTTGTAATGAGGTCGTCAGGGGATATCCATCCATGAGATCTGAGCTTCACAATAGAATAGAAATGAATATAGCAGCACAGAACAGACTAATATAATAGAATACATTCCTGGAAACGCATGGCTGTGAAATGTGAAGGACTACTATGAAATGCGTGAATAGAACTATCCTCTGCTACACACCACATTTATTATTGGGCAGCTGGTGGCCGGATGGTTAGAGAGACGCCCCTGAGATGAGAAGGTTGTGGGTTTGAATCCCATGACTGCCAGTGACACCACTGATGTACCCTTGCGAAAGATACCATCCCCACACACTGCTCCGTGGAAGCTGTGTCGCTGGCTGCCCACTGCATCACTTGGTAAATACAGAGAAGAATCTTGCATTGTTGACACTACGCTGTGGTGTTTTCATGTTTGACAAACGCTTTACTTACTGAAGAGAATAATGGATTTGGAAGGATGAATGTAACTTGAAATCCTATTGGTTGGTTTCAGTAGAGCCTGGGCGCTCTTAGCCAATGAGGTTCCGTAATGTTGCCTGCATCCACTTGCACAGCGTTTTGGTGCACAACTTGCACATCCCTGAGCCGGGTAGGACTTCATACATTCAATTGAAATCTTTATAAAAAAATAAACTGCACAGGATTCGTAAATAGTTTTTTTTAGATTTAGGCAGGAGCAATGTTTTATTTTCCGAAGTGTTCAAGCTACAGAGGTGTACAGGATGACAGGTTAGCCTGACTAGCATAACAAGAATGTAAACAAAGACAGTCTGGAGCTACAGACCCTAATATCAACACTGCCTTCACCTCTGTGCAAAGGAGACCATTCACAGATTTTTGCACTAATTTGGGGCTTTTATTCGCCCGAGTAATGCTATCTCAGAGCATTGCCTTTTGCAGCGAAGACAGTGAAAGCCCAAAAATATTGTTAACTGTCAACTGTTTTTTTTCTGATATGTCAGGCTCAAACCCGTCTCAACTGACTCCAAACCCACTATATAAGTTTAGCAATGCTTTATTAAAATGTTGGTTTGTACGCACGAATAGCTACAGCTATACTATATGGACAAAGGTATTGAGACGCCTGACCATTACACCAGATGGATTTTAATGACATTGCATTCTAATACACAGACTTTAATATAGAGTTGCTCCCACCCTTTGTAGCAATAGCAGCTTCTACTCTTCTTGGAAGGATTTCCACAAGATTTTGAAGTGTTTTTGTGAAGCATTTATGACGAGAAGACTTGGACCAGACGGCATGGCTCACAATCTGTTTCAGTTCATCCTGAAGGTGTTGGATGGGGTTGAGGTCAGGGCTCTGTGTCGATTCTTCCATACTGAACTCCTCCAGCCATGTCTTTATGGAGCTCGCTTTGTGTACTGGGGCACAGTCATGCTGGAATAGAAACGGTTCTTCCTCGACCTGTATCCACAAGCATGCCGTTGTCCAAAATGTCTTGTCCTACTGAAGCATTAAGATTAACCTTGACTGAAAATAAGGAGTCTAGCCCAAGCCCTGGAAAGCAAATGTGTCCCAAAACCTTTGTCCATGTAGTCTTTATATATTAAGACTGCACTACATATTATCTGTTGATTATTATTGCAATACTGATATAGCAAAGGCTGTGATATGCAAATGACCATCCTTCTAACCAAGGGATTTGAACCTGGAACATCTTCATATTTTTTCTTTTTTCAGGACCTTAAAATCAGTTAGAAGTGATGAACAGCATATAAAAGACTATGGTAAGATATTCTCTTACAGCAGGGATCTGACTGGCTGTTATGACCATATAAATGTATGGCAACCCTTTGTGCAACATAACACATTTATACACTGTGTATAACGTAACCTCACTTATGTTGTAGATCCGCATAGCTGCCCTTAATGCAGCCTCTCAGGCTGCAGATGAACATGGGGATCACTTCAGGAGCACTAAACCAGGCCAGACCAAGGAAGCTCAGGTGAGTGGAAGCTTTACCATACTTGTAGCCCAGATATATTGATAGTAAATGCTGTAGGTCAGCTTCCATCTCTGTTCTTTTATGTGTTGCAGGAGGCTGAGGCATTTGCCCTGTACCACAGAGCTCTTGACCTGCAGAAGCATGACAAGTTTGAGGAGTCAGCCAAAGCCTATCATGAGCTGCTCAAGACCCCACTGCTTAAGGAGGTACACATATATGTTTCAGAATTAGATACAGTTTTTTGCATTAGATACAGTTGTATTGTTTAAGTATTTTGTCTGAGTGTTTAAAAATGTGCACTGTTTGGTTTTGTACTAGGCAGTGGCATCTGAGGATGAGAAGGTTGGTCTCAAACACCCTGGGCTAATGCTGAAGTACTCCACCTACAAAAACCTGGCCAGTCTCGCCGTGCTCAGGGATGACTTGGACACCGCCATGAACTTCTACGTGGAGGTGAAAGCACACAAAGTGATTTATTGATAGATGGACTTACTTGTAACCCCATATATATTGATGGTTGAGATTTCTGTAGGTCAGTGGTATTCTGGAGGGCCCAAGTTTATACTAGGTTGATGATGATCAACCATGCTTTGTGATCAATCCTTTAATGAGAGACTTATTCTAGTTTTTCTAAACATTTTAATAAAAAAACAGCACATTCACATACACCCCCCCACACTCAACCTACAGCAGATTAGCCTGGCCCATTCAAATGAAGTTTTTTGAAAATCTGCGTTACAGGTCAACCAATCAGAACAGAGCTGATTTACGTCACTTTTGAAAGCACATTTGGGGGAACACAGCCTCTTTAATTTTAAGAGAGAAAGGGACGATGGGAAAAGGTTATGTAGTCTTTAGTAAAATCACATCATCAGGACCTTCAGGTACAAAAAAGTAAATAGAATAGAAAGCCTTTTATCGTCACTATACACGTGTACCATGAGATTAAAAGCAGCTTCTTCAGTGCAGACATGTATGTAGAAAATAAGACAAAAAATAAAATAAATGGTGCAAAAAGTGTAGCGGTGCTATATACACATGGAAAAGAATAAATGACTAAATAAGGTTAATAAATCAAGGAATTAATGGATCTTTTTACAATTATTGTGTGCCACATGTACATTTATGGCATTTATCAGACGCTTTTATCCAAAGCAACTTCCTTTCCCTAACTACAGGAGACAGTCTCCCTGGAGCAACTTTGGGTTAAGGTTCTTGCTCAGGGACCCGGTGGTGGTGTGCTGAAGGTAGGATTCGAACCTATGACCTCTTGGTCCAGAGACAAGTATCCTACCCACTAGGCAACCACCACCCCATTAGAAACTGTGCTACAGTTTCTGATCATCCAAATGAGTTTGGCAGTGATGTGAAACTTCGGTGAAGTTTGTTGGGCAGAGTGTTGATAGGAAACTTTGTTCTTTGCTCTGCTGTTTGACATGTGTGTGGTTTGCCTGCAGGCTGTAATGCTGGACTCCACAGATGTGAATATGTGGTATAAGCTGGGTCAGGTGGCTGTGAGGAGAGTGAGCATCCCACTCGCTCGTCATGCCTTTGAGGTGGGACTACGCTGCAACCCTGACCACTGGCCTTGCCTCGACAGCCTCATCACTGTCCTGTACACACTCAGCGATTACAGCTGTAAGTACTTTACAAGGCTGTGTGCATGTTTGACTAGAGTTTATTCAGAGCTTTACACACATGCAATTTTTAGATGTTATGATAAATTATGTTGTACTAAATTGCATGTCCTTGTACAAAATTACATATTTTTACTTATAGTTTCGAGTTTAAATGTAGTTTATTCATACATGTGTATGCTATGTGTCTTTTTGTACTCTTGTCATTTCGTATAGTTAAGTTTATTTGCACACTGTAGCTGTAGTCCATTTGCAAGACCTGCCTGATCTGCATCCTTGTGAATTAATCTAGAACAAAACGTCCTAGAGATTTTCTTTGGGGCTAATGAGGCTCCATGTTTTGGACCGTTTAATACATAGGTTTTGCTTGTTTTTTTTTTGTTTTTTTTTTGTTTTTTTTTAATACGTATGATTCATTGCCCGTTGCTTTTTGGCAGGTTGTCTTTACTACATCTGCAAGGCTCTGGAGAAGGACGTCTGCTACTCTAAAGGGCGGGTACTGAAGGAGAAGATATTTGAAGAGCAGCCCTGCCTCAGACGAGACTCGATGAAGATGTTCTCTAAAATGTATGCCCTGACTAATGTTGCCATACTTGCTTGCTTGTGATGTGCAGTCATCAGTCAAGCTGATCATCAGAGTCCGCCATAGACAGTCTGCAGGGGTGTCCATGTGTTTACTGAAGACATGTCTGCCAAAAATGTGTAATTATGGCCTCTGTTAGACTTTTCATGTGCATTTGTGTGTGTGGTTGTGTTTTACAGTGATCTGATGATTCCTCATGGTGAGGTGGAAGAAGACGAAGCTCACAGTATTGTGGAGGAGGCACTGGAGCTGAGGAGACAACGACAAGCCAAAATGACACGCCATCCCCTGCCAGATCTTCAACTGATCGAGCCCATAAAGCGCTTCACGTGAGTCACAGTGAAAATAGCACTTGTTGTAGATCAGGACACTCTTTTAATTCCAGTTACTGGACTGTGTGGAATTAATTTCATAAACCTACAAAACTCATTTGGTACCTTTCTTCAGCTACCTTCTCCTCCTCCTCCTCCTTCTTCTTCTCCTCCTCCTCCTCCTCCTCCTCCTTCTCCTCCTCCTTCTTCTCCTCCTCCTTCTCCTCCTCCTCCTTCTCCTCCTCCTTCTTCTCCTCCTCCTTCTCCTTCTCCTCCTCCTTCTTCTCCTCCTCCTCCTCCTTCTTCTCCTCCTCCTTCTCCTCCTCCTCCTCCTTCTTCTTCTCCTCCTTCTCCTCCTCCTTCTTCTCCTCC